>OOFB01009317.1:17317-28944 GCA_900323305.1 Trachyrincus murrayi | reverse complement strand
ACACACAGCACCTTTAGTTTAGCTTACTGATGCCCAAAAGTCAATGTACACCAGTGTATTAAGCAAACTCTCTCTCTCACACACATACACACACACACACACACACACACACACACACACACACACACACACACACACACACACACACACACACACACACACACACACACACACACATGGGAAGCACTAATTATACAGATACATACAATAGAGCAGGAAGACACTTCTGCTGGGGGGGATGTATGTATGGGAAGTGCATCCTTTTGTAAACAAAGACTTTTAATGCATATCACCGATGCTAACGCTAAGCTGTGAAGCTAACATCGTTCATTGTGAGGTGGAAGCAACTAGAATACAGATGATGATGGAGGGCCTACTGTTTACCTGTTGCCTTTGTTACATTTACTACTTGCATGTTTATCCATGACAAAGATGACCTAATGGTGTGTGTGTGTATGTGTGTATGTGTGTGTGTGTGTGTGTGTGTGTGTGTGTGTGTGTGTGTGTGTGTGTGTGTGTGTGTGTGTGTGTGTGTGTGTGTGTGTGTGTGCAGTCCAAGGCGCTGAGGGAGCGCTGGTTACTGGACGGTGCCCCAGAGGAGGATGAGACTCTGGTGCGTCTTCAAGAGGATGATGTGAAGACTAAACTCCTGGAGCAGGTTATCCTCAGGTCAGCACACGCACACGCACACACGCACGCACACACGCACTATTTAGTCCTTTAGCAGACGCTTTTATACTAAGACAGGTAGGGGTTTAGTCGTCTTGCTCGTGGATGCCTAGAGGTAGACTGCAGACATCGGGGCTCAAATCCAGAACCTTTCACACACAGACACACGCAAATTCACACGCACACATGGATGTGAACACTGCATTCTGTCCTAAAAACACGTGGCAGCTTTTGCAGAAGAGCACATTGTGACAGATGCATTAAAGGTCGTTAAGTCTTACCAACAACATTCCTGTTAACAAACCAAAACAACAACAGTGAGAGGTATACAATAAATTGTCTGTCTGAATATATTTCCGCCATGGTATCGCAAAAATATATATAATTATAATATAATATAATATATTATAGATGACAAAACTGTATATCTGTGTAGTTGTGGAAATGTAAATTTATAAATGTGTGTGTGTGTGTGTGTGTGTGTGATGATCCAGGCTAGAGCAGGATATTGAGGAGCTGGAGACAGGCGCACCAGCCGATCAGGGCGTGGTCATAGAGAACGGTAAGTTTTGGTGGCCATGGCAACGAGAGATGACTCTGGGAGCCATGGAGACACCTTCTGGCTGACTGAGTCAGAAGAAAAGAGGTGGCGAGGGGGGAGTAATCATAATGATAAACATAATAATAATAATAACTCATTATTCACTTGATCTATCAAATCTCCCCTCTTACTCTGGAGGTCATTAAAACAATAATCCCTTTCTTTCTTTTCTCGTCTCTCTCTCTCCTCCTTTCTCTCTCTCTCTGTCTCGCTCCCCATCGTCTGCACCGCGCTGTGGTGCTGTGGCGCCCTCTGCAGGGGAGAATGGGATAGTGCAGGGCGGGACCCCCAGGAAAGAGGCACCTGCCGGCATGGAGGCCAAGCTGCTGGGCCCCAGCCCCGACCAGGCCAGCGCCGACAACCCCGTCACGCTGGTGTTCATGGGCTACAAGACGGTGGAGGAGGAACAGGAGAGCCGCGTGGGGCTGGGCACGGAGGGGGTGGACGGCAACGTCAAGGCTGAGTTCGTGGTCATCGAGGACGGGGAGGCCAAGGGGATGGCGGCGGCCGAGGGCACCACGGAGGAACAGGCCTCGCCCAACGGCAGCATGGCGGAGAAGGAGAAGGCCAACGGAGGAGGAGGAGGAGGAGGAGCAGGGGAGGAGGGGGAGAAGGAGAAGAAACAGACCTGCAAATGCTGCACGGTCATGTGAGTCTCACTGGCGTGTGTGTGTGCGTGTGCGTGTGTGTGTGTGTGTGCGTGTGTATGTGTGCGTGTGAGAGCGAGAGAGTGAGAGTGCACGCCCCACGCATGTGTGAGTACGGGAGCAGCTGTGGGTATCAGTACTTGCACATGCGTGTGTGTGAGTGACGTGTGTGTGTGTGTCCGTGTGTGTGTGTGTGTGTGTGTGTGTGTGTGTGTGTGTGCGAGCGTGTCTGTGTGGGAGTGTGCATATCAGGACTGGAAAAAGAAAGAAACATAAGAACACCGAAGTACAAATACTCAGCCAAGACGACAACAACAACAACAGAAGCCAAAATGGCGTCACGCAAAGTACACAACACAATGACTCACGTTGTTCCGTATGCGACACTTCTGTACACGCTCTGATTTCGCTTTTCGTTTGATTTCTATTGATATTTTTCTATTTTTCTTGTCTTGACATTTATATTGTATTCAGTATGTAATATCTTTATTATGGAACTGTACTGTAAGTTCATTGTTATTATTGTCCAAAAAAAAAGCAGAGCTAACGTAAAAAGCTCTGATTGTACTGCTACAAAATGGGGGACTCCTGGAAACTAAAAAGTAATTGTAATTTAGTCACACAAAAAACAACGACAGAGAAACCCAAATATATATATATAAATATATATATATATATATATATATATATATATATATATATATAAATCTCTGTGTAGGCCTACCAACTATTTATCGGTCAATTTCATATTGCAATATTGTCTAAGATATTATTTTAAATAGTATTTTAATATATTGATATCAAATTATGTTTTATACAATGTGTTTGTTGTTTTCAGTTTATCTATATATTGACTCAAACCATTGTTTGCATGTACGCTTGCAATCACTACCGGGCAATCATGAAGAAGAAAAGAAACGTCTGCGCTTTCCTATAAACATAGGAGCTCATCTCTAGTCATGTAAAGTCTTTATATCGGTAATATTAGATATAATTGGGAGTGTTAAACACATTGTTCATTTAAAGTGCACTGGCACAGACGCTGAGTAGAATTCAGAATTGATTGCATATATTTCTCACAGATACCACAACGACCCTCCCTGATACACGTGAATATTCCCACATCGCTGCTTTCTAAAGCCACACGTCTCTTTACAGAGTTTTATACACGGCGGTTGCTACGATGATTCAACAGACTTTCTTCAGACTTTCTTTTCCAGCGGTGATGTTGGTGTTTTTAATGGTGTGATGAGGTAGCAACGCAGCTGGAAGCCTTCACTTATTATTATTATTATCTGTCTTTTCATTATGGGATGTGTGTGTGTCATGGTAACGAGAATGTTAACTCCAGGGGTTGGATTAAAAATAAAAGCGTGGAGGATCGCAGTTCAGCCAGAGCCGCTCAAGGTTTTTTGGTAAAACATTACCAAATGTTTATTTTTCACTTCATTTTCTTTTTTTTCTCCTTGCATACTCTACTTTCACAATTAATTAGGCATTCACAGAGTATCTGTGGATACCTATTGTTTTTGTATGAATTATTATTATTATTTCAATTGAGATGTGACTGATAGAAAAAAAAATCTATGAAATCATCTTAATTGTGCGGTTCTTCAGTTAACAGCCATCAATGTAACCCCCTGAAACTACTTAAGTGTTCCGCAAATTCAAAACAAGAGTACCTTTAGTCATGTAGTCATTTTTCAAGACTTTTTCCAAAACATTTCTGCTTCAGTCTGTGGGCCAACTCTTTGGCAGGAAGTAAAAAAAAAAATGCCTCAAGTTGCTCTTCAGTCTTGTCTGTGTCTCTGTCTTCATATACTCAACACTTATCTGTCTCCACTAACTTCAAAGTGTCATCCGCATAATCTAAATACAAAGCATCACCATACATTGTGCTTGCTGAAAAAAACCCGCTGAGGTTGGTGCTATGACGTCGTCTATTCAAAGCCCTGCTCGCTTTGTCAAACTGCAGTGATCGGTGGAGGTGGTGTTGGGGGGAGGTATGATGGGGATTATGGGAAATGAAGTTCACCTGGACTCTACTGGACTCTACCCACCCACAGTTGTCGGTGTGCATTCTCAAAGAGTCCTGCCGGCCGTGGTGCCCTCTAAACACTCCAAGGGAGAGCCACGTGGCTTGGAAGGCAGTGTGTACTTTTTTTTGTTTTTTTTGTTCTTAATGCCTCCTTGAGGGGGCCGTATATGGTATTTGATGTGCGTATTAAAAACGAGAAAAAAAAAAAGAAAAGAAAAAGATGACTACATCAGTGTGTTTGTTGTGCCTTTGTCAGGTTTAGTTGGGTGGACTTGTATGTTTGCCATCCATTTTAAACGAGGGTTTGGTCTGTAATGTTCCTGACCGCTAGGGCCGCACACGGCTGCCTGCTATGCTTACGGATCACCGCGCCAAATGTCAAAACATCCTGCTCCACCCCTTTAAATATACTTAGGGCACGGGTATATAGCCTACAAATTTGCCAATATTTCCCCCCCACTTAATAAAGATGTCAAATGTTAGCTAACCCATTTAAATAGGGGCCAAATCTTCATGGGCAGCAAACGGATTGTTTTTATTATCATTATCATTATTATGTCCTAAACTGTAATCTTTTCCTTGTTTCTGTGCATGACTGACACGTAAAAAAAACAAAAAACATAATACATGTATGCAAATATAGACATATCTTCCTGCTAGTGATCACACGTGCGTCTCCACACCACCAGTGGGTATCAGGAACAGCAGACAACCCTGGGTCAGACCAATGCCTGTTCATCTATTATGTGGTCGTCTCAATGTTCAATCTTGAATAAAAACGCTGTTTGTTTACATCATGTTCGACAATCGCCTGTAATTAACCGCACACGCACACACACACCGCTCACATCCTCCACCGTGAATGCATGCCTCGAGAGACACAGGTGGTTTTGGCGTCTTATTAACGTGCACACGGAGTCACTCACTGGGGGGTATACGGGGTGCTTTGCTACAAAAGATATGCTAATGTGAACGCGGATGGACTCTGACAGGAGTGCTGAGATGTCCGCAAGTAGGCCTACGACCAAGAAAGGCTGAAACATGAAACCACAATATAGCCACTGGGTTGGTCGGATATAATAGAGTATAACAGTGTAATAATAATAATTCTACATTGGCACATAGAGCAACTGTAAATATCAATATTATAATTATTTTACACATTATAGAAGAATCGGATAGCATTGGGGTACTGGGATGGGGGAATATTATTTCTTGGTGCAGTGGCTGGATACTTCCACTAGATGGTGCAGTGGCCGGATAATTCCAGCACTCCTTATTTATCTCTGAAGCCGCAGAACTTTACAGACTACCTTCACACTGAATAAAACAAGAGAAACGCATGTGGTCAGTGATCGGGCTGCTGTCTTCCTAACAGCAGTTCCTGAGTTCAAATTTTTTACAAATGCTCTGCTCAGGATGTGTAGAAATAGTCGATATATGGAAATACAATAAATGCAAGTAAAGAAAATATATAAAAGTACAAAAGTAGGCCTACAGCAAAGCAAAATATAGAAAACTGTTATGTTTAGGACCTGTTTAGTTGCTAGATGCTATAGCACTAACTGAGCTTTCAAATGAGCTGGAGCTTCCTGGATGCTAACCAGAGACAGACAATCCAATTAACTAGAGAAGAGTATTTTTCCAGTTCACTGGGCAGAGAATGTGTTTGCTGTTTGGGACATGCCCTAGATTAGTAGGATATGTCGGCCTACACTGAACTCAAGTCTATATATGCAGGTTATTACCAAAGGATAACACTAATTTAATGTGTATAATAAACAAAATGACACAAAGGAAATGTAAAGGTAGTCAGGGAACTGTAGCCACCTTCAAATTTAATTTGCTCAAAACCAATGAGATCAAAACCCCCAAATGGGTTAATTGCTCCGAGGCTTGCAATGTGTGGTCTAGGATGAGGTCCTAGACCGGTGGTCCAGGATGAGGTCCTAGACCGGTGGCTAGGACATTGGTCCTTAACACCTTCGAAGACAAAGCAGATGGATATTAACTTCAGGAGAACATAGAGAGTCCACCTCCCCCTCCACATGCATGGAGAAGCAGTGGAAAGCGTGGAAAACCTAAAGTTCCTTGGAGTCAATGTGTCAAAACACCTGACATGGACCCCCAACACCTCACACACCTCACACTTGGTTAAAAAGGCCCAACAGAGACTCTTCTTCTTCCTCAGGGAGCTGAAACAGGCCCAGCTCCCACAGAAACTGCTGCTACATTCCTACAGGGGCACCATGGAGAGCATCCCGACTAACTGCACTACTGTGTGGCAGCCTATGCCTATGCACAGCCGCCTAGCGAATGGACCTGCATGGGGTTGTTGGGACAAAGCTCCCAAAAATGGACACTATCGATGCCAGTCGACTGAGGAAGAAGGACTGTGACACTCACACACAAACAAACACACACACACACACACACACACACACACACACACACACACACACACACACACACACACACACACACACACACACAGTCACCCAACCCCCTCCCTCAGAGACTGCTACCGCAGACACCAATTTATAAACACGAAGATTGAGCATATATTTATTAACATTCAACCTCTGTACATTTGTAAATGTGTACATTTAATTTAACTAGTGCCTTTAAAGTTGTGCGTGTACCTATTCGGAATATGGACGTCACCATTCATAATAGACAGCTTTAATTCGTTCATTTATTTATTTCAAGTATTTTTTCTAGGAAGGTTTTTTACTTTTAACCGTTTTGGGGGGTTTACAGGGATCTACGTGTTTGACATCGATCGCCTTTACAAATTGGTACATGTGTGTTTTGCTTTGTGTTGATTAGGCCTCCTTCGTTGGTTTGTTTAACGCTGAACTAAAAACGCATGTTTCTTATTTCGCAATTACGAAACGTACACATTGTTAAGACGAAGTCATACGTGTGTGTGTGTGTGTGTGTGTGTGTGCGTGTGCGCGTGTGTGTGTGTGTGTGTGTGTGTGTGCGCGTGTGTAAAACAAACACGGTTGGCCATCTTTCGGTGTGGGGGTTTTCCGCGGCCTTTTTTTTTTTTTTTTTTTTTTGCAAATGATGGCCGTCTTGACCAACCGCCGCGCTCGTTGACGCATGTCCCGCCCCCTTCTGGCTCTTGGAAGTGGCTGGACTAATCAGCGCGCGCCTCTGCGTGTTCAGCCATTTTGTAAGAAAATCAAGCAAGTCTGCCGCCCTCCCTTCTCTTCAGACCTGCATTTTTTGTTGTGCAATGGACGGGTAAGTACAGAACAACCGCATTTTGTGTCTTACGTTTTTAAAAACAGGCCTGCCTCGATACCGCTTCTGTACTAGTGTCGCGTGTGTTTTGCACATTGCTTCGACCGTGATGGCCGCCGCACTTTACCGTTACTTGGGAGAAAGTTTACTTGAAACTGTTTTTTTTTCTCCCCCCTCGCCTCATAACAAACGCAACAGTTAGCAAAGAGGAGCGTTCCGCCAGCTAGCAACAGTTAGCCCCGGAGACCACTAACGTCAGCAGCTAACGTTAATTACCCCGCGCCTCCCCCCCCCCTCTTCTTTTTTTCCCCGTTTATCGTCATTAATCACATCTTTAAGAGACAAGTTAAAATATATACTAGAAATTACTTCGTAAGAACAGACGGTTGTAACCGCGAACTCTTTTGTTTATTTTCTTCTTACGCCGCTGCCTTGGTAACTCGGTCCGGCGGGGAGCTCGAGCGCTAGGTCCGGTGGGGAGCTCGAGCGCTAGGTGGTTCGGTGGGGAGCTCGAGCGCTAGGTGGTTCGGTGGGGAGCTCGAGCGCTAGCTTAGGCAACGTGTCTCATTTCCGCATTCATTTGTTCGCGGAGCGCACGGGCCATGTTGGAGATGTCTGGCCCCTGCTTCTCCTGCTGAAGGCTTTTTTTCTTTTGATCAACTCGGCAGACATTTATGTTCATTGATTTAGTTTGATAATTTTTTTGAGTGGCCTCGTCGCGATTCGTTGTTTTTCTCCCCCCTCTCGGCACCGCAGCGTCCAAACTTTGCAGGCCCTCTCTAATATTGACTGTTTGTTTTTTGCTCCACAGCCGCCTAAACGCTGATCTGTACCCCCTGGGATCCGGCTACGTCCCTGAAATTGGGTATGTAACCTCCCGTATGTTTTGTTTTAGTTTTCCCCAATTCGACGTGCTCAACATGTCTGTGGGCGAAATGGCGTCTTGGTTTTATGTGTTTTTCGAAGACTTAATGCCGATGCAATTAGATTGACAAAGAGGGGAGGGACCGTCTGGGTTAAATCCATTATTTTCTTCAGCAATCCCCTGCAGATTGATGCAAAGCGCACAACATTTCCATTTCAGGAGGTCATCGAAACATAAGTTTGACTTTCTCCGATAAAGTCCTCGTTGTTTGAGGCCCTTCCTCAATTTGGTGATTTGCATAGGCAGTCACAACTCTGAATGAGGAAGTCGTTGATCAACTGTAATATACGTGTATTCATGTTTTTGTTCTAGTATCGTTAATACACGTTTATCCATAATTATAACATGGCTTCTTAAGTAGTTTATCATTTAATTCATATGTGTGTATTCCTGTTGTGCAGAATCCATACCACACGCGAGTCAATTCCTAAACTTCTCAAATGTTTTTGCTCAAATATTGGTGAACTGTATCGCTGACGTGCGTCTTTTCTCTTACAGCAGTGTCCATGACATATCAGTTGGCACAAAGGTAGGTGTTGTTTACGTCATCTCTCTACTAATGTATTCTGTCACCTCCTCAACGACAAAAACAACTGAACTAGGTCACATGTAAATCCACAAGTGGTTTCTTTTATAGTTCTACGCTTGTTCAAAGTATTTTCCCCTGTGTGATGAGTTGGCAGAGGAAGGTCGTTAAAGATTGATGAAGAAAACGTAGGTTTGCTATAAAAGGCTCCTGCATCATGGATAATGGGGTATTAGTTGGACATTTTCATTAATTATTTGTGGCCTTGCTCCGTGTTCCTATTGAGTCTATATATATATATATTATATACTACTAAAGCTGTTGTCACATGGGACGTGGTTCACACATAGCTCACTGGTTTCTTTGGAGCATGAAGGAAACCTGGCCTCCAACCAAGTCTTCTAACGTGGACGTTGTTTTAGCGATGCAACACTGTAAAACAGACCGGGAAACGTATGTTCTTTTTTGTCTTCTCCATTTAATCTAAACTTAATTTAGATTCCCATTCCAAGAGAACCCACTGTGCTTGTTGACCTAGCAAGCTTGTGTTAGACTAAGCAAATATGCATAGTGAGAAACACGTATGTCTACGGCCAATTACTGTTTGGGACTCGTGTAGCCAATAAAAGGAGCCGGTTAAACATGTCAGCCTTAGTTGCCAGGTGTTTAGGTGACTAAACAGGTTTTAGTGCTTTGCGTTTCTTCCCTCCTATGGCTTCTTCATCCTCTTGGTCAAAGGTCTTTTCTTTTTTCTTTTTTAGTGTTTGTAACGATCCCAGCAGAAGGCACGCAGAGAGCAGACAGTCAACAGCCCACAAACCCCACCCATTAATTATGTCCTTTTTATCAGACCCTTTGTTTTTAAATGCAGAACAGACAATTGGACTCTTCACGGTTTCCAATCGACACCCGTGATTAGAGAGCGACCACTCCCGATACCATTCATTGTCGGAGTCCCCCCCCACCCCCCAGGTGTTGTGGGAGTCGTGTTGCAGGGGTGCAGCGCGACCCCATCGCTAGAGTCTGGTTATTCCGTCTAGGCTCAGCGTCTGGAATTCCGCGGTCGCATTCCAATCTTCTCCAATGTGGCACAATTCCCAACCCCCCCTTTCCCGGGACTGAGGCCCGGCTAGCGAATAAACAAGCTAGTACCTGCCTTGTTCTTCCTGTGCCGGCTCACAAGAGCTCACCGCCCCCCCCACCCCCCAGGGCTCAAAGCGGCCAGGCGGAGAGAACTGGGTTGCATGCCGAACAAAGTAGGCCTTTGGTGTCTGATTACCTGCTCTTGTTGCAGGATAGGGTTTCTCGCCACGCCTACCAGAGAGTAGTTTTGCTGTGGTGAAACCAAACCGACGGCATTTTTCTAATTAGTTTCTTGAAGTCACGTTGGCGATGGTGCATGTGGATTTAATTTAAGACACACCTCCCCCCTTTCCCTTCTTTCCTGAATGCCAACCAGGTGACTCGTGGTGTGGGGGGTGGGGACATTTTCCCTATAAACTCTGTTCCTGGTAGGCCTACCGCTCTGAACAAAGGGAAGCCACTCAACACTTGAGTATTTGCGCTTGCAATCTATCGTCCCCTCAGGTTACCGTTCTACTGTTGGCCTCGCCGGGCAAACAAAAGAGCAAGCAAGTCGGTACTAGTTGAGCAGGTTTATGTCAGGCTCATGTGGTTCACAGTATCCAGCTCATTTTCTTTTGTTGTTGGTGTCACTCTTCCACCGTTTAATCTTAGCCTGTGTGCACTTTTCTTCCTCTCTGCCTCAGATTTTCGTCTAAGAGCCACAGGTAGGCCTTTCAGACGCTACCATGCCTTTTGTTCACATGCATTTGCCTGGATTTTTTTTTTTTTCAATTTATGCTTTATTTCTTATTTTCCTCCATGTAGCTTCTTTTATTTTTTTAGTGTGCGCTACAGTGGCTCTGTAGTGACTGATAGAGGGAGGAAGTTTCTGGGGGAAGTGGCTTGCAACGCTTGCAGACGTAGAACAATGAGCATCAGTCTCAGAGGATGTCGCCGTTGCCCTGGAAGTCGGGCCTGATCTTAATCGGCTTCCTGTTTGGGGGTTTTGGTTGGGGAGCTGTTGTGGGTGGGGGTTGTGACAGGACGTCATCGGAGTCAGGACAGAATACTTTTCAGTTTTCCCATGGCTTTGCTCTGCTCTGGGCCTCATCTATCATTTGTTTTTTTTTTGTCAGAGGGTCAAGTTTGAACACCCTATCTCCCCCCACTCATCAGTTTGTTAAATGCGTTTCTGTTTTTATCATCCCATGCCATGCTAAACATGTGTTGTTGTTGTTAACTAATCGCATACTTCAGATGTTTTGTCTGTTTTTTTTTAAATGTGGTAAACCCAGTGCTCCACAGACTCCTTCTACAAACAGACGTCAGGGTTTTAGCTCACTGTCCAGAAACCACTTTCACTTGCATGTTTAATTTGTGGCCTCACACAACAACAAAAAAACGACCCCAGATCACCCGTGCTGCGTCCAGCCAGGAGATAAGCGTCTGTTTGCATGCATGGGCCTCAACATGACTCAGATGAACCATCTGGAAGTCAAAGGGTAGTTTATACGCCACTAACGGCCAATGTTATGTTCCCATGGCAACGGTTCACCCAATCCACCTCGTCTAGGAGGGTTTACAAATGCCACCAAAAGTCCTTGAGGTTTCGGTGGGAAAAGGGTGGACTTTTTAAAAAATATATATACATATGTTGGTCCACCACCAGAAACCAACGTCAACCTAGGACCAGAATACTCTCTCCACCCCCTAGAGGGGGGGGGGGGGGGGGGGGGGGGGGTGGGTGGGGGGGGGGGTGTGTGTGGGGGGGGGTGTGGGTGTGTGTGTGTGTGTGTGTGTGGGTGGGGGTGTGTGTGTGTGTGTGTGTGTGTGTGTGTGTCTGCAGGAGGGTGTGTGTGTGTGTGTGTGTGTGTGTGTCTACGGGACGGTGTGTGTGTGTGTGT
>OOFB01009317.1:2907-17297 GCA_900323305.1 Trachyrincus murrayi | reverse complement strand
AGAGACAGCAGTGTGTGTGTGTGTGTGTGTGTGTGTGTGTGTGTGTGTGTGTGTGTGTGTGTGGTGGGGGGGTGTGTGTTTTGTGGGGGGTGTGTGTGTGTGTGTGTGGTGTGCGGGTGTGTGTGTGGGGGTGTGTGGGTGTGGGTGTGTGTGGGTGTGGGGTGAGTGGGGGGGGGGGGGGGGGGGGGTGGTGTGTGTGTGTGTGTGTGTGTGTGTGTGTGTGTGTGTGTGTGTGTGTGTGTGTGTGTGTGTGTGTGTGTGTGTGTGTGTGTGTGGCGTGACAATGCCTCCCAGTCTGGGCTCCCAACAGGACCTCCATTGTGGAGTGACGGGGAGCTTAAGCTGCTCAGCCGCTCCTTGTGACTGCCGCACTTCATGGCACACGCGGCTCCATGAGAACAGCGGTTTTATTCCATTTATTTATTCAATGAGGGACTCTGCCCAGCGTCAGGCCTGTCTATAAAGACAGTACAGAAGTGTATGTTTGGAGTGTCTCCTCCTTCAACCCGGAAGGTTTCAATATACCCCCCCCCCCCCCACACACACACACACACACACACGCTCTCTACTTGGGAGAGGATGGCTTGTACTGACTGACGTCCTCGCTGTAAGATGGGAACTTTTGTACCGGTTTATTCAACCTTTCTAAATCCTAGTAAGTAGTAATAGGAGGGGAAAAAGAAACCGTCTGTTGTGAATGGGACTGTGTCAGTGTGACAGTAGTGCAGGGGCTGGCAGCACGAGTGGGTGTATATAGTGTGATTATAGTTGTAGTGTAACATCCCTACCATTAAACAGGGCGACTGTATTCTCCTCAAAGGAAGGGGGCTGTCTGCCCGGTGCTCTCTGGTTATCAGATGACTTCCTGCTTCGCCACACAATAGCTGCTGTAACGTGAGAGCTGTCCACCTGCTGCACTGAGCCTTCAATGTTGGAGGCACTGAACTGAATCCTTTTGTTTTCTCTCTCTCCCTCTCTCTCTCTGCAGAGGGGATCCGACGAACTCTTTTCTTCCTGCATATCAAACGGGCCCTATATCATGAGCTCAGGTAGGCGGGGCGGAGCCCGGCGAGGGAATGAATCCCCTCGTCGTCTTTTATTATTGCTGGAGTGCCTTGTGTTGTCTTTTGTGTGGTGCCGTGGTGTTTAGCGTTTCCGCGGCGACGGGATCCATTATTCAGCGGGTGCCGGGGCCGTTCTGTTTGTCCTCCCCACCCCCCGATCGTATCTCATGTGTTGTCTCTGCTTTCCCCTGTAGCCAATGGCAACGACAGCAAGAAGTTCAAAGGTGACATCCGGAGCCCCGGTGTTCCGTCGCGGGTCGTTCACCTGCGCAAGCTGCCCAACGACATCAACGAGACGGAGGTCATCGGGCTCGGCCTGCCCTTCGGCAAGGTCACCAACCTGCTCATGTTGAAGGGGAAGAACCAGGTATGGACTCGTCCCCCGGGGAGTTTTGCACTGCATCATCAAGCGTACATTGTGTAATACACACATTCTGCCACTAGGGGCGACTTCAGTACACAGCCCTGCCGTCTAGCATCTACTGTGCTGTAATGTCAATTAGGGCTGAACGATATCGTAAAATCATATTGCGATTTGCGATATGATTCACTATTAGTGGGAATGATCATTTTTGCGTCACAATTTTTATTTTCACTGAAAAAACAGTTAAAATCATGATGTGACATTTGCTGGGGTCTGTACCAAACAAACATGTTTTCTTACATCTGGAGAAAACAATGTGTAGGCCAGGGCATCTCTGCAGCACTACAGCACTTCATTTATAATGGTGTTATAAATTCACATTTACACATTTTACCCTTATCAAAAAATTGCGGCTCCTGTGATTTGGATATTGTGCTTGGCCATATTGCGATTTTGATCATATTTAGATAAATTGTTCAGCCCTAATGTCAATATAAAGTACGTTCCTGAATTGGTTATAAAGTCCATATGATTATGGGGCAGACTGTTGATTGTTGACTGTTTAACCTTGTTGAGAGGAACATTGTCAAACGAGCCCTGTTTTCCCCCCCCCCCCCGGCGTGCAGGCCTTCCTGGAGCTGAACAGCGAGGAGAGCGCCCAGACCATGGTGAGCTACTACTCCTCCGTGACCCCGCTGATCAGAAACCACCCCGTCTACGTCCAGTACTCCACCCACAAGGAGCTCAAGACCGACAACTCCCCCAACCAAGTGGTAGGACGCACGTACACGACAGCAAACAGTCACACGCACGCATGATTACTGGCGTCTGTTGTTCGGTTGGTCGTCTTGGAAACGGCGCCTACAGTTGAAACGTGTTGGCTTAAGACCAAATCACGGGCTCCTTTTTCTGTGTCCTCCCGTGAGTGCTTTTCATTCTTTCTTGTAAAAAAAAAATCCAATTACCTCCAGTTTTACGTCAGGCTCACAGTTGACTATCTTCTGCGTACATTTTTTTTAAACACAAAACAAATTGATAATTCATACTATAATATGAAGTAGTGAAATTCAGCCTGATTTTTTTTTTAACAGTTTTTTATTTTAGTGAATCAATGACTATGCAAATGTGGGACATTCCAGTGCTCCCGACTCTTCTTTCGGAGGGTAATCTGGTGGGGTAATTTGCATGCGTTTGCATATTGCGTCATGTAGGTGTTGGGTCCCCAGGCGGGACGGATAAAGTGAAAAATTTACTGTTTAACCAAAGGCTTAAATAGGAATACACTCCCCAGCCAACAGGATGTAGTCGTGTACACACTGATGCCTACGATAACCAACTGTATTCTATCGTGTGTGTGCGTGTGTGTGTGTGTGTGTGTGTGTGGTTCTCCAGCGTGCCCAAGCAGCCCTACAAGCCGTCAACGCCCTGGACGGGGAGGTCGTGGGTGACATGGGCTGTCCACTGTCCCAGAGCCCCGTGCTGCGTATCATCGTGGACAACCTCGTCTACCCTGTCACCCTGGAAGTGCTCTACCAGGTACACGCCACTTCCTGTGGTCTACAGTATGACGTCACTTCCTGTCGTGTTCATTACGAGCCACCTTGGCCAGCCAGTCGGTTGCTGTAAGAGAATGTAACCAACCGATTTCAACTCATCTGGAGGCCCTAGCTACAGTCTTAATATAACCGGCACAAGTAAATAAGACTTTTTATAGAAGTAGTTGTTCAAAGTTGTTCTTCATACTTGGTACCACAGCCGATTCCCTGCAAACAAGTCGTGACAATTAAGTGCATTTAGACGGGAAAGGAACAATTACCAAGCTGCAATTACTGGTGCACCAGATAATTGCTTTTCACATCTTGCCAACGGCTGTTTCTCCATTTTGTTTACTGTATTGAGCTGAACGCGGCTGATTAATTACCCATTTTATTTAATCAATGCTAGTTATTTCGCAATAGCTTTTTTTTTTTCTTCACCCTCTCACTCTTTCGCTGCCCTGTAGATCTTCTCCAAGTTCGGGGTCGTGCTGAAGATCATTACCTTCACCAAGAACGGCCAGTTCCAGGCTCTGCTCCAGTACGCTGACGGCATGGCCGCCCAGCACGCTAAACTGGTAAGATGGCTTCCAACCGCTGCTGCTCTCTTCCTTCCCCTGGCGGGGAGACTTCCTCGGCTGACCGCACGCACGCCTCCCACCCTCCCTTAACCCCGTCTTCTCCGTATTCTCCAGTCTCTGGACGGGCAGAACATCTACAACGCCTGCTGCACACTGAGGATCAGCTTCTCCAAGCTCACCAGCCTCAACGTGAAGTACAACAACGAGAAGAGCCGAGACTACACCCGGCCGGACCTGCCCACCGGAGACTCCCAGCCCCCCGTGGACCACCAAGCCATGGCTGCCGCGTTTGGTATGGCGCCGCTCCACGCAGGTGAGTCCAACCGTCCTCTCCTGACGCATGTTGTTTTTGAGGCTGGATAACTATATAATGGTTATATGTAATGGAACAATTTTTAGAAGTGTAGTCCTTAGAAGTATAGAAGCGGTTGCATTCGTAAACATGCAGGATCTGCACGTCCCCACTTCCTGTGTGTTCTACTGTCGCCGTCTCCCGTGTCTGACTGTCCAGAGATGAGTGTTGTGATGTGTCCTACTGACTCCTCTCCACCCATTCCACCAGCTCCAGGTCTCATCGCTTCCCCCTACGGTGCCCACGGCTTCCCGCCCGCCTTCGCCATCCAGCAAGGTCAGTCCAGCACCACATCTGATCCTCTTGGTATGATCCGATCCTCAACCGTCTCTCTCGTTTGCGAGACCAACCCCAGGGATCTGAACTCAAAGGTTCAGAATTCTAACCCAAATGGCCGAAGTGTAAAAGTTGTATAGTGCAGGTTTAAACAAGTCGATCTGGACTGATTGCTCCAGCCAAAAGAAACTGTAAAAACAGGTTAATAGCGTTAATGATTTATCTGCCGGAGTCATGTGTGCCGTTTCTCAGCCCTCATTATTGCTACAGCCAAAAGAGAAACTTAAAATGAATTTTCAGTAGCTTTTATGATTCATGTCTTGCAATTATTCTCCCTGTTGCCCAGTTCTCAAGGCTATCTCTGTTGGTCGTTTTTGTTCCAGCGGAGCTGATGGTAAATGTTGTTTTTATTTATTTCTCCCCCTGTAGGTCTGTCAGTGGCCGGCATCCCAGGTGCCCTGGCGTCTCTGGGCGTTGGCCACGGTAGCATGGCGGCTGCAGCAGCTGCTGCCAGCCGTCTCAGCCTATCAGGGCTCGCCACCGCAGGCGGCCACAACGTCCTATTGGTCAGCAACCTGAACCCAGAGGTCAGTGCCGCTTTCTAGGTTCCCTCCACTCCACATCTTCCCCCCCCAAATGAGTCAATGCAGTGCAGAACACTAGAAAGTCCCGTTGGAGTACACTATGCTTTATGGGCCTCCATACATCAGAGACGTCTCTTGTTGTTGGGGCGCCCTAGTCCCCCTGCTTCCGTTCAGATCAAGATAACTGCTTTTTGTTGTAAAGAGAATAAAAGTGGGGTCCCCTCGTGGACCCCCCCCTCTCTCTCTCCAAAGACCTCTCCTCTTTTGTGTTTGACCAATCCTGCTGCAATTTCCAACTTTTTGCTCACTGAATTTTTTTTAAGTTTATTCAAAACACTAACTTCTTTTTTTTTAATCTTGCCATTTCATATCTTCATTTTTGCCCATTAGTTGAAATCATTCTTGAGTTGTTGGAGAGACAATAGTACTTTTTCAAGAGAGACGCGGCATGAACTTCTCGTGGTGTAGACATTTTGTTAAGTTCCCATATAACTAAGTTCCAATATTCCCCATCGAGATGTATGTATATAAATATATATATATGTAGCACTTAAGTTAAGTTTAAGATCATAGCGGCTTAAGTCCACCAATGATTTGTTCTGTCTTAATTTGAATACTTAAAGCGTGAAGCGGTATGTAGTGTAAAAAGTACATATTGTCTCTTCTGTATTTCATTGTTAATCTTTTTTCTCTTCTTTTTCTCCTAGTGTTCCCATAGTGCCAGTGCATTTTAATTTAGCCAATTCAGCTGTCTGAAGCACTACGTTTCTTTGTGTATACTGACCTTGTTTTTTTTTACTTCCTTGTTCTTTTCTCTCTTCTCTCTCTCCCCTCTCTCTGTTTTTTATTTTTTAAACCCACCCCCCCCTCCCCCTCACCTGAACTCTTGCCAACTGACTGCACGCCCGATGGCCAATTGTCTACCCACCACCCTCTGTTCCATCTTACCCTTTCATTATCCTCGACTGCCCCGACCCACTGCCCCTTCCTCCCTCAATCTGGACGCCACCCACCAACTGTGAAACCATGACCAAAACCCCCCCCCCCTACCTCTGTCATCATCACCATCACCATCATCCTTCCATCTGTCCCCTCTCTCTCTCTCCCCCTCATCCTCCATCTCTCCATTCATCTCTCTCTCTCTCTCTCTCTCTGTCTCTGTCTCTCTCTCTCTCTCTCTCTCTGTTGCTCCCTTTATTTGCTCTACCTTCATTCTGTCGAATCCCTCTATCCCCCCCTCTTGTTCTGTCCTTATCTCCTCTGTCCATTCTCTCTGCCCCTCCCTCCTCCCTCCCTCCCGTCATGGTACTGTGGCCTTCCTGTGGACCTCGCTGCCTGTGGCCTGCGGACATGTGCCGACTCCACTCCACTGTCCTCCACTCCGTTCCGTCTCTTTTCCCCTGTTCCCCCTCTCCCTGCCCTCCTGCTCCCCCTGCTGTCTCTAAAGAGCGTTACGCCACACTGCCTCTTTATTCTTTTCGGTACGTTGTCATCCTTTCATCTCTTGTTTTTATTTTATTATTTTTTTATTACTACTACTACTACTACTACTACTGTTACCAGACAAGGTGGGCTTGTCTCGTTTCATGTGTTTGGCTTTTATTTTATTTTATTACTTAAAAAAAAGTTACACTTGATGGCTTGACATCATTACTGCAAAGATATGAGGGGTGGGGTGTCCATTTCCCAGTGGGTTTGTATGACCTGTTCTGGTAGCTGTGGGTTGGTTGGTTTGTGTGTGTGTGTGGATGTGTGTGCGTGTGCGTTTTTGAAAAGACAAAATAATAATATAAACACTGCTGAAAGCAGCAGCATTTCAATAGACTGGATGGCTTCGGTTTCCTGTCCGCTGGTGTCTTGACAATATAACTTTTCCTCTTTGAAATAAAATGTTGAGATAAGCATGAACATTGTGCTTAATCCCTAAAGGAAAGCCGATGGCAAACTGATGAGCTAAGCTAACCGAAAAGCTACTTTTGATCCAATTAATTCATGGAACTAAATGAACACTATTTATTTTGGCACATTGACTGTTTATGACACCATTTTATAAATTGAGGAAGAAATATTGAAATGCTGTTGCTTTGTAGTGAGCATCAGTTGACATATCCCTGGGATTATGTTGCTGTGTTCCCATGGCAGTTTGTCTTTTAGTTTTCCTTACGAAGGGTATCTGCATGTTTTAGTTGACCCCTGCATGGCTACCTATCAGACCCCGTCTGTCCAGACATCACCTCCCTCGCCCTCATTTCCCCCACTTGATTTGTTTTTTTATTTTCCCCTCATGCCAAATCACAACCTCCTCCCATATACCCTGTAAAATATTAGACTTTTAATTAGCTCTAATTAATTTTAGAGCTCTTAATGCCATGTAGACAGAAGCTTTTACAGTAGTCTTAATCCAACTGGTGTTGTTAAGCCAGTAATTCCATAAGTCACACATCAAATATACATATATAAAAAAAAAAATGCCAGTTTTGAGTGAGTTTTAAAATGTAAACGTGTTCTTTGCTGTGATTGGCTGTGTGGCTCGTCGCTAGGCTGTGTGACTGTCCCTGGTTGGCTGTGAGTGCGTTGTGACATGCGTTTGTCTCTCGTCGCTAGGTGTGTATGGCGACGTGATGAGGGTCAAGATCCTGTTCAATAAGAAGGAGAACGCGCTGATCCAGATGTCCGACGGAACACAGGCTCAGCTAGGTAACCCCCTGACCCGTCCTATCTAATGTACACCTATGAGCCAAAGCCATCTCCAGAAACTGGAGAACTTATCGTTGAATTTCCTTTCAACGATAAGTTGTCCCATGCAGCTGTTTTTTTTTATGACAAACTGACAACTATTTCTTCATCTTCAGAAATGTCATCCCTGTGCATCCCTAATGACTATACGAATGCTTGCCTCAGTGTCCAAAATTAGCTTTTATAATTTAGTCTTTTTACATGCCAGAGTGAGAAAATCTACCGGCCAAGCAATTGTATTTGTATGTGTTTTACCTGCCAAATGGTCAAATCTGTCCGGTGTTAATTTTGGACTCTCTGAGCACTTTTTTCGTATATTTTTTTTAGGGGAAATCTTTACGGTACAACTGTGTTCAAAGCATATCCTTAGACTATCAGTCATAGGCGGTATAATAAGCAACAAGGAATGTATTTTAATCCTGTGTAGCCTAGTTTGGGCCTGTCTAGAACTACTATCGGTAGTTGTATTTTGGCCATTAACTTTGTCTTCGTTTGTCCTTAAGCCATGAGTCACTTGAACGGCCAGCGTCTGCACGGCAGAGCCATGCGCGTCACCCTGTCCAAGCACACCACGGTGCAGCTGCCCCGGGAGGGCCACGAAGACCAGGGCCTCACCAAGGACTACAGCACCTCCCCACTGCACCGCTTCAAGAAGCCTGGCTCCAAGAACTACTCAAACATCTTCCCTCCCTCAGCTACCCTCCACCTTTCCAACATACCGTAAGCCTTTGTACCTGGCGGTCTGTGAGTTCTCTGGAGCTCAAATCCCCTGTACCTCTCACAAAGTCCAGAAGACTTTCTGCTCCAGGCTTTTTCCACTCTGCTGTGTGGGTTTTAATGGCAGTATTTTGACAACCGCAGGACTGTATGACATAATCGATTGTGCGTCGTGACTGTACCCTGTTGTGTATATGTGTGTGGTGTACTCATTTCCAGTCGGTTTCTATTGCAGGCCTGCCGTGGTGGAGGAAGATCTCAGAGGGCTTTTTGCCAGCTCAGGATCCACCGTCAAAGCCTTCAAGTTCTTCCAGTGAGTTTTAACTTCTATATTTCAGTCTTTAAATTTGACTCGGTCCACGGGCCAAACTCGATCCATCTTGATTAAGGGTGCAGTGAAAAGTGCTTGCTAATAAGGCATTTCTGATCGAAACCCAGATTTTTGGAAAGCTTATTCCACGTTCACCCCTAACTTCCTGGCCTCTCCTTTTCAGGAAGGACCGCAAGATGGCTCTGATCCAGATGGGCTCGGTGGAGGAGGCCATAGAGTCCCTCATAGAGTTCCACAACCACGACCTGGGAGAGAACCACCACCTCAGAGTCTCCTTCTCCAAGTCCACCATCTAGCACCCACCCCCTGCCCACCACCCTCACCCAAGTGCCCTTCCTTTCACCCCCCTCCAGGCCGACCCACGTCTCGGTTGTCCTTATCTCAAGTTTTGACCTCAGACCCGGACGCGCGGCGGGTTCCACGCTCGCGGTCGCCCGTCGTTCCTGAGCGTCGCTCGCGTTCCTTCTCCCGCCGTCTTCTAGTCATTCCCCGTCACGCTTGTGATCGGTCAACCGGTCGAGTCTTAAGTGAAAGCGGGCGGGGGGACGCGGGCGACGCTCTGCAGCGATGCGGCCGTTGTTGTCGGGAGGTAAAGGGGGGGCGGGCTGATAGACTGTCACTTTAGACCAAAACGCTTTAGAACGACACCATCCACCACGTACGTATACTTCTGTGGATGAAGCAGATCCACGCTAGACACACTTCAGCATTCCTTGGCTAGAACTATGACCCTTATATACTAGATACTATATAGATTTATATACATCGTATTGTGTGCCTTTTTATTGAAATGCCACTTTTCAAAACTATTTGGCCAGTCTGAGGGAGTTTGGGACAGTTTCGTTTTCCTTTTTTGGTTCAAGGACCATTCAGCTTTCTTTTGTTTTGATCCAACATCCGTTTTATATAAAGCTGTAGCTTCTTCATACACACACACGCACACACAGAGCTGTTCGGGGAACCAATACCACTAGATCACCTCGTGGTCACGTAACTGAGGAGGTTTCTCTAGTCCGCGTGCCTTACCTTGCTGTGGTCAGATTGCCTTAAGCATCGTGCAGGCGTCACCTAGAAACGTCAGGGCAGTTGTTCAGTGCCTCTCAAAGATTCTCCCACAGTTAGCTTTGGTAAAGGGTGGCTGGATGCCTCATTTCCTTGTTCTTTAGTTTACGGAAGAATCAGAAATACTTGGTTATTTGAAAAATAAAAGCGCATATATATATATATATATCCCCCAGTATAAATGTATTTAGAAACTTATGAATGTAATTCAAATAGATGCATATCGTATATCTTTAAGTGCTGTAGTTTATTTTAGGGGGGTGTGTGTGTGTGTGTGTGGGGGGCAGGAGTGCACCTCTCCTCCGCCCTCGTGCTTTTAAAAGTCCCTGTTTATCTCTCTGTACCGAGAACACCAGAGGCCTTGCGCTACACGTCTCTACCAAGCATATATATATATCTATAGTTGGACACTTTTTTTTTTTTTTTGCTTAGTCCTTCATATCTTTTTTTTAATCTTTAGTGTTTACGCATGTATTGCCTATATACGGTTTTCTTTATCAATGTGTAGTGGCTGGGTGTGTGACAATGACCTTGTGCCTTGAATTCCCAAATTGGTAAACCAGGAGCTGGAAGATAATTTCTCTCTGGCTCACCTGAGCAGATGCCCTTTTTCCCCCTCGTTTCCTTGCATCCAGGTATCCCAGCCTCCGTTTCATTTTGTTGTCTTGGTGACACGTATAGATACCAATGGCCGTGTCGGCTAAACCAATCACGGTCCGACAGCTGTCCTGTTTTTATTCGTTAGGTAGTGTTTTTGTTTCTTTGGGTTATTTTATAAATTAGTCCCATCTTATCGCTCTGGTTCCAGTCAGACAATTTTTTTAATTATTTTTTTTAATTTCGTGCACTTTGTCACCCTTTGTAGGTGCTAGCTAACAACATCACGCTCAAGTCTTAAAACGGTCGTCACATTCCCACGCTAGTCCAAGACCCCCGAGGCAGAGTCACTCTGTTTCTATTTTTGTAAAAAAAAAAAGAAAGAAAAATATTATCTTATGCATGGTTACGCGTTTCATGTAGCTACAGACGGTTATTGCTGTTATACGGACCAAAGTATCTTTGAATTTTGTGTTTTTCTTTCCACTGTTGTGATCTGTCAAACTCTGTCTACACATTCCCTTTTTCAGTATACAAAGATCATCCCCACCCCCGTCATTAACGCCTCGGACAAAGTCACATGAAGTTAAAATAGCCTCGCTAAGTTAGTTATATACTGTACTTTGAACCTGTCTAGTTTGATTAACGTTTAAAAGCCTTTGTTTAGAAAGGATTCTTCATTCAGCCACGGCAGTAGCTGTGGTGTAGTGGGGCCACGTAGCCCTGTCCTTTTGATGGTAAAAGCTTTTATTTGTCATTGTTTTTTATATATATATATGGGCGCGGGGGGGTTAAGCCTTATTTGAAGCGGGGGTTGATGGTTGTATATATTCGTGTTTTTGTACCACAAAATCATTTGGATTCTGTATATCCACTTTACATACAAAACATGTATATTTTGATAAAACGGTGCAATCTGTAACACTCTCTAGAGCTGTGAAGACCATTTTTGTACCACAAAGACATTAAATCTATCTAAACACAAGCGTATATGTATGTGCCCTGCCCTCACCCCGCTGCCCTCACCCCGCTGCCGTCTCGCTCGTCGGTTTCCGCTGCCTTCAATAAATCTTTTTCTTTCTTCATCTCGCTTTGGTTTCGGTTTCTTCTCTTCTGTGCTCTCCAACTGCTGTTCTGTGTTGGTTTAACACCTTGTAATGTTTTCCACGTTCCTTGTCCTAGTGGATTCTACCTAATTGTTTTTTTCTTTCATTTTTTTACATCTTTAACTTTTTTGCTGTTTACTTTATTTCCACATTTTACTGATCCTAGTTTAAACTTTGTTAACGACTAATCTGGACCTGACTTCCATTTCATTTTCACGGTTATCTTATTAAAAAAAAAAAAAAAAATGCTCATGTGGTACAGTATAGCCTACTGTTGGGACAAAAGGTGCAAGTGTGTAAACTGAAAATGAAAGCTCATTGTGCAAACCCATAATAGGTTACCTGTAGGCTGTAGCACACCATGTAAACCACCATGTACACTTATCCACAAATGCCAGGCCCGTTTCTTGTAGCGAGCGGAAACAACTATTTACCTTTGAACCACTAGATGGCGGTCGTGCTCTCTGGCAGTGGCCTGAACGACGATGACTCGCTCAGTGTCCGTTGTCACAAAACGCATGCAGAACATCTGATGATGATGATGATGGCTGCACTGACAGAACAGAGAAACGCGGATTTCTCCACGAATTATGAGCGGAGCTGGAATTATTTAATTCACTAGTTTAGATTAGTTTGAGTTTAGTTGTAAATTATTATGTTAGGCCTATATGCAAAAAGACAAAGCAGCCCCGCGGTAGCTTTGGACGACTACACATGTTTACTAGACCGACGTGCCTTGCGGTATTCTTAGCCTAGGAGCTTTGTCCCTATGTGCAGGATTCAACAAACAATGCCATCAAATTGACCTACCGTGGAGAGACCACGTCTGCTATCATCCAGCATGCTGTTGCCCACGGCTACTGCTGGCCTCGGTCACGGCCACCGGGCTGCAGGCTGTAAACGGCTGGTTATGAATGACAACACAGGACTATTGAACGTGCCATCTGTCTTGCACGGGTCACTTCTAGGCTACGAGGAACACTGATTCTGCCCTAATTAGTGTTTAACAATGTCTGGGTTTGTGTAGATAGCCTAGATATGTAACACATGAACATAGCAGGCGATCTGCAGCCTGTAGGCCTTAGCCGTTGAAACATTGTTACCACGTGTCATGTAGCGCGTTGCTTAAACATTTTCTCCAGAAGCAATTGTTCATACAAATTCCAATGTATAAAATATATAGTCATCAGTCATCCAAAGAGCGGCGGCTTCCTCTGGGTTTTTTTTGGGGTAGGGGGGGGGAGCCCCGGACCTATTGAGTTTCCACCATGGCTGGTGAATGCGCGTCTGATTGAACGGAACCATGTGGAGTGTTGATTCCGCCGCATCTGGTAACATTTATGTGGATTACAAATGCGGTCTTCAATCAAGGAAATAATGGCGCACTCTGCGGTCGCACACCAGCACGCCCGAAGCACCACCTGTGGCACACACACACACACTGGCCGCCGGAGACAGGGACGTAGGCACTGGGGTGGCTGGCCCCCACCTGAAATCTGATTGCCCCCCCCCCCAACCCTTAAGGGCCCCCGCTGTTTTCGTTGTGTTTTACGTCACAGCGACTTGAACTGAACACACAGCTTCCATAAAAAAATAACAACCCACAATGCAGGCAATTTTATTTCATGTCTACGAAAAGACATGGCTACGTCGTGTAATTAGCGGTGTCACGACTCATAACTAAGTTGAACGTCGTGCATGTTCATGTGTGCAAAAATGTTCAGTTGCCGCCCAAAAGTGAATAATGGATCTTGCTTGTTTTGGGGTCTACACATCTGCCAATCATCAGATCCTACATATTACATCACCGATGGACAAAGCACTGTAACTTAGTGTGCAGGTGTTTTATTGCATTAATCATAAGCATAATTGTGTATAAATAGACAAAATGGTCACGAGTTGCAGCCCTACTTGTAATTGTGCAACATATGTATTCCCACTTATTCCACCTATAGTGAGGAGTTGGGAGAATCCTTCAGTTTTCTTTGTCTTCTTCCGATCCCTAGACACAAAGGCAGACCTACTTAAAAACTCATAGCTCCTAAAAAAAACCTGTGGGCTAGACCTACTAAAAGCCCATAGTACTGAAAGGTCCGCTATAACGCCTCTGCCTTCACACCAGACGGTCTGTTCTGCAATATAAACACAACACAATGCTGTTATGAAGGTGTCTTTTTGTGTGTGTTATCTTTCCCTCATGATCTACACACTTTGAAGCGGCACGGGAGACCTCCTAATGTTTACACTTAATGTCTTGCTTGGTATAATATAAACCCAAGCAATGTCGAACTGAAATAACAAACTTCCCCCCCCCCCCGTCAGCGTGGAGGATATGCTGCCTCTTTTCTGCCGAGCCGCGCTCACATCTGTAATATCCACTATAGGCCTATGTGACTTCACGGTGTTTAGTCTGCACCGGTTATGTGGGCTTTGCAGTGACTAATAGAATGACGGGGCTGGGGAGAGATCGGGCTGCTGCGGTTCGGGCCGTGTGGTGCCCGCTTTAAAAAGCCGCCAGGAGACTATCCACCTGTTTACATATGCACGCCGCAGACAGATGTTGAATAATTCATCCACACAGGCGCACAAACATGCAGCTGTATTTGGGCTATGTGTGTGTGTGTGTGTGGGGGGGAGGGAGTGCTAAGGGGTACGGGGGTTCGTTCTACCCACCCTGCCTGAATTATAGGCATTACTTTGCAGTCTGGGCAGTCCACAGGAAAAGAAAAAAAAAGTAGGGCACTTTGCAGCTTCCAGCAAGAGAGCTATAGTCCGATACAATGGGGAGTGATCGAGCTGCAGAAACAGGCCTACTCCTGGTGGAACATTATTTAAAATGGTAAAATTTGGCCTTTCTGCTTTTGCGAACGATTCGGAAGCAGTCGGTGGGTCGTTTTTTTTTGGCCTGCACACACACACGCACACACGCGCACACACACACACACACACACACACACACACACACACACACACACACACACACACATGGAAATGCGTGACTATTGGAACAAGGCCACCGCGTTGAGACGGGGGTGTCCCGCACCCTATAAACTCAACAGACATTCATGGAGATTGGATTCCCTTC
>OOFB01009311.1:10879-30928 GCA_900323305.1 Trachyrincus murrayi | reverse complement strand
TCCCCAAAAAATTCCCCCCCCCCCCCCCCTCTCTCTTTAGCTCACTTGCTCGCTCTCAACAGCAGTTTCCTCTTCAGGGGTGGTTCCCTCTCACTGCTCGTCTGTTTCTCCTTCTCTCTGTGTTAAAAAAACACAAAAACAACCCAGAGTGGGTGTGGCGGCTTAGCATCCTCTGCAAATAAGGACTTCTACTCACCACTGTCCCCTACCTGCCATGGCACTAGAGGCTAGCTTAGCGTTAGCGACAGTCATACACACATGCAGGTGGAGACAACAGTTGAGCAATGGCCGACTTCTCCATTTGAGCGCTCTACGGCCAAAGAGGAAGAGAAGCAGAGGCTAGTGCCAGTACCGACAGGGGCCGTGTGTGTGTGTGTGTGTGTGTGTGTGTGTGTGTGTGTGTGTGTGTGTGTGTGTGTACACTCTCTGGCCCAAATTAGGTCACCAACACCCAGATGAAGCCCACTGGCTGGCTGGTTCTCATTAGTATGCTGTGATACACGGTGAGAGAGTCAGTTTGTTGGTCAACTGGGACTACATGGTTTGGGGGAAACTAAACACATGAGAGCAGTGACCAATGACCATCCACTATCATGTATTTTAAAGGTGTGAAACTAAATTGCATAATGCAACTGTGTGTGATCCAGTAAAAACAAAACATCAGTTAAGACCCCAAATTACCAAACAGTAATAAACTAAGTAAGCTAACATAATCCATAAATCCAATGACATTGAAAATAACAATTGGTTGCAGCCCTAGATTGAACAATCCATTAGAAGGTTGCCATAACGATGCTGGCTTGAGTGTTTGTGTCTTAACGCCCGTCCATCTGTTGTTTTACTGCCCGAGCACCAGCCACTCTGGGGTGTGGCCGTTGTATACCTTCAGTGCAGCAACAGTGGGATTTAAGAGTCACTCTAATCTTGGTGGAGTGGAAAGCAGCAAGTAACCACCCCCCCCCCACCACCCACTCCTCCATCCATCCATCCATCCATCCATCCATCCTCCCAGTGTTAAGAGATGGAATAGAATATTTAAAAGCATCTCCATAACATGCCCATACCATCCCGCTTTCCATTTTACACCACAGTCAACAATGAGCTAAAGTTGGACCTGCCCCAAGCTCTTAGGGGTGTGGGTACAGCCGTGCTGTGAATAAATAAAAGAGAGGTGACGTATCATCATCTATTCTATTGATGATATTGTGGTTGAAAACCCAATAAGGAATTTGCCTAACCAAGCCGAAATGGGCCTGGCAAAGGCAACGAGTGCGGGTATACAGGATACAGAGCTGAAGAGGAAGTTGCGTGGTTTACATATTACAAATATCGGGAAGAGAGTTACGACAGTAGCAGGCACTGAAAACCTATATATTCAGAGGTTTAACACTTGATAGTACAAATCTTGTTTTATATACAGAATATCATATTGAAAAGCTGTACAGAAAAGCATGTATTTTGTTTGAAGATTAAATGCACTAATGGGGTTTAGCATTTGTATTTAGCTGTACGTAAGACTTGTCAAAAATTGCCAATACAGTTCAAGTTTAGAATGTTATATACACTATTCTATGCTGCACTTTTTCAGTTTTGTAACAGAATCTTTAGAGATATGCATGCAGACGCGCCATATGGATGCAGGGAGAGCACATAAGTTAGAAAACCACATAACCTACATTCTCTCAAAGGTTCATGTGTGTGTATGGCTGTGCATACACACACACACCTGGGGGGCATACACTGATGATCCACGAGGTCTCTCCCACCAAAGCGGAATAGATAGAACTGAGTGTGTGTCTGTGTGTATACGTGTGTTCATATGCGTGTGTGTATGCGTGTGCATATTGTGTCTGTGTGCATATATGTGTGTTCATATGTATGTGTGCATATGTGTGTGTGTAAGTGAGTGGGCAATGTGTATGTGTGTGAGTATTGTGTGTGTGTGTGTGTGTGTGTGTGGCTGAGTGTGTGTGTGTCTGTGTGTGCGCTAAGAGGAGGGAGCTAGCTAAGTGCTGTGGGTAAGTGATGCATGGTGAATGCAGCTAAAACACAACCAGGTCACAAAAAGCACCGGGACATGGGGGCTGATGCACTAGCAAAAGCTGCCAGCCATTTCTTAAAAGCCCCCCCTCCCACAGCATCCAACCAACCCCACCCCACGATCTAACCCAACTCACCATCCCTCGCTCTTATTTGACATTGGAACAGAAACGGACCAGATTGCGGCTGCACATCCTTGGTTTTGGACCGGGGACATCACCACACAGTGGGCCGACTATATGGAAGAGGTCCCTGCTTGCTATTCACCAACATCCATACCAACCCTCTCTCCCTCCCCATCCTGGGGTAGTACATGGTAGTCGCTGACAGCCATCTGCACGACCCACAGCCTTGACCTACAGAGAGTGGGCAGATTTACCCAGCTTGGTGACAAAACATAACAGCTGTGTGGTTTGCCGAGCATGCCGCTCAGGATTCCTGCTCCTGGAAATTCCTTTCCCGTTTTGTCCGCCAAACCACAGGACCCAAGTTGCTTTTGATGCAGCGCGCATGCTGCTCACTGGCACCTGAAAGCCAACCCAAAATCCTCTGGAGCTTGCCACCTGAGCCAGCGCACCATTAATCCAAAACACCCAAGATGTAATCACTGGATAACTGTCTGAGGAGTAGGTTCATTTCAGCTCCTTGAGGGACTTCGTGGAGAATAGCTGAACGGGAATCATTAGCCCAAGGCCTCGTAGCCTATTTTCTCAGTTGAAAGTAGAGCAGAGACCTGAGGCTACAAACCACTATGCTCATGCTAAAAATCACTCGGACTAGATGAGAGACGGCTCCCCCACACGCTGAAAAGCAGTTCAGACAGAAAAAGATGGTAAATGAATAGCATCCCCATGTTTAAGGGGAACATCTTAGCATGTTAATCTGGGTCTGTATAACATCTTCAGCCTGCCGACTGATGTGGAGGGATTGTGCTAAAATTATGACTTAAAAGTTAAAAGAAATTACAAATATCAATCTGGATACATAGAGGCAATTCAATGATAGGGTGAGGTTTTTCAGAAAGCTGTTTTTTGTGAATACTGTTATAATTTAAGTAGCATGCCATATATATGTGCATTACATTTATTACATACACAGGACCTTTTCCAAGAATGGGCACTTGAGTCCGCTATCGTTTATTGTCCTTAATGTGTAGTCATGAAATAAAGATATTGACTTATGGTGATAGCCGGTCTGAATTAATCATTATGAGAAGATATGGATTAAAAATGTGATGTGTAAAATTCCCAATGATTATCGTGATAATACACTTAGCCACATCACCCAGCCATAGTTTGAACTAGCTTAACAGTGGTAGTAATGATGAATAACGCAACACTTTGACGTGCATGGCCACCGACCTCGCCCTTGGGCCAGAGCATCTGTGTTTGTTTTGATCATTCCATTTTCTCAGCAATGTGCTTAGAATCATAGCTAGTGACCATTAGGTTGTAGTTATAGCTTAACAGGGAAATTCCATCTGTAGCCCGAATGCAGGTTACAGAGTTTAACCAATCAGGGCTAAACGGTATAATTAGTCCCGCCCTATCGTTCCCTTTCGGCCAGCTTTGTCCCACAACACCAGCAATGAAAACATAACAATCCAGTTTCATGTTGCTACATGGTTGAAAAGGATCTTGTGTTGGGCTGCGTTAGCCATTAGCATGAAGGCATTAGTGGTAGGTCGTACAGACACAAAGTGGGCCAGGGTTCGCCTATATGCAACCGCGGCCATTCAACTTTTGGCTATGCATTTAAGATGAAACGCCTATTCATAAGGAGTTCTTTCATAAAACTGGAGGAACTACAATGAAACATGAAGGCAACAAAAGATCAGGAACTGAAGGGCTGGGACATTTTTACACTAGACATTCTGCTTGGTAGTCACGTGACAAGGCATGGGCTCCATTAAACACTGGTGGTGGAAGAACCTCAGGCCTGAAGGGGAAGGAGAGCCTGGGCCTAGCAAATGGCTCTTATGGGACAGCACTGAGGACACACATGGCACAAAAGCCTTTCACAACTAGCAAGGTCAGGTCCACAGGAGTGCTAGTGAACAGAGAATCCTTAAGACTTCCAGTACAACAGAAGAATAGTTAAAAGCGAAGGGAATAATTGTGCACTATTAAAAATGCTCCAGTAATGCATCGATTTATTTTCATTTGATTTGTTTTTAGTATATTTTTGTTTTAATTTCAACTAATTTCAATAGGGGTTATTTGATTTTAAGCCGCCTTATCGTTTTCAAAGGAGAGTATGGCCCAATATTACAGCAATGGACCAATACATTGGTACATGGTATCAGATGCAAGTCATATACAAGTCCTGTTAAATGTCAATAAAAATGTTTGTTATGCTGCATATAACCCTATATAATGCAAACAGCTATTATACAGAAATATATATCCATTTAAATCATGGAAAGTTAATAGATAAAATACAGTAGTAGTTGCACTCATAAGCAGCAAGAAGGCATTTACTGTTGATGTCAAAGCTCTATATACATAACTAATGAACGCCATCAACACATTCTTTCACTCATTAACTCTCAATAATTTTTCACATCATTCATAATGTTCACACCATGTGAATCAGAAAATATGTTGTTTTCCCCAAGTCTGGTTCTTTAGAAATTGTCTTCTGATATTTGTCAAAGACAAAGACAAACAGTTTTCAAACAAACTCATTTGTGCAGAATCACTAGAATTTGGACGGACAAGCTCTGTAGCAGTTTCGCTTTGTGTTGGCATCTGATGAAATCAGACATAACATCAATGGGGGAGGGATGACCGTGGAGTTGAATTGATTGATCAGCGAAACATTCCATGATGCCATACGCACCAAGTAAGCAGAGGGCTATGTGGGTACAAATAACAAACTCGGTCTTCTGCAGAGGAGGTGACTCCCAAACACCATCCTTACCTTCAGCACATGGACACAAGTTCATTTTCTTACTTCCTGTAAGAAGTCACCGATATTCCTGGACAAGTCTGAAACACAACTCTTGTGAGCTAGTGAACAGCTAGTGAGCAGAAATGGCTAGTTTGTGCTAACATGCCCCCCCCCCCCCTCCACTGTTTATATAACTGATATGATTAACAGCTAGCGCTAGAAAAAAGACTTACCTCAAGGCTCAGACCATGCAGAAGACAAATTATATGTGATAATGTAAATGATATGGGCGTGATTTAAGGTATATTATGTATATAATACATAATATACCTTAAATGTTTCTCTTATAGTGGGTTGAACTTCACAATCTATTAATATTTACATAAATCCTGAAAGCGGTTTTCCGATTCATGAAAGGGGATTTCTATCGTGAGGTCAGTGCTTCGCATCCAAGACAACTGGACGCCTATCTGCAATCAAACCGGGTCAAAGCCAGGCGGACTTTCACAATCGCATACGTTAACAAAAGGTATGGTCTGCGCTTGGGAAATATGTACAAGCAGCTTTTCATACAGAGATGTGGACGCGACCAATGAAAAAAGCCTCGCTTCGAGCTGAACGCATGACATGTGTTTGAAAGGCACAAAATAAACTCCATTCAGTGGATAAATAAAACGGCTCCCCTCCCCTCCAACTTTCTTCCTCTCGCCCAGTTTCCCAAAAATGATTGGAACAAGAGTGTGAAAAGTCACATGACAAGCAGCACATTCACCTCTTATTTAAGAGACTCTCCAGGTCCTTTTTGAAAGACAAAGGACGGAGGGGGTGGGAGAGAGAGAGAGAGAGAGAGAGAGAGAGAGAGAGAGAGCGAGAGAGAGAGAGAGAGAGAGACAGAGAGAGAGACAGAGCTGAGAACGAACTCTGGCCGTCTTTTCCCCCCCCCCCCCGTCATCTTGGAATTCAGGTTTGGTCACATTTCCCTGCAGCCGTCTAATGGCTGGAGAATGTAAATAGAGAGCGAGGCTAAACATTATTCAAAGCAGAGGTGGATCCGAAATTCTCCCAAAGGCCGATTACCACGGAGTGCTACGGGGAACGGCCGCCGTGTTGGCACTGTGCTGACAAAACGGAGCCATGCACAGGGTTATACAGCGGTCCTGTCGCCACTCACTTTGACTATTCAAAACAGTAGCCCTCATCCCGGCAGCCAGTGCTCAAAACCGCAGGGCTCCTCTCCCGTCGTCAAAATGAGCCGCCCCAATGCCGCCACTAGCAAACAAATGTTCCCTTGTTGGCAGCCATGCCCCCACCAATCAGAAGACCTGCTTAAACTCTTATTGAAGTTGCATCCTGGTTGGGGGACATATCTTGACACTCTGCTTGGTTGGTTGGTTTGATCCATACACAATGTGGTTGAAGTGCAGGGTTAGAGACTGCCTAGTCACATGCAGCACCACACTAAAAATAAACCAACTAGCCCAAGGCCTGCTTGTTTGTATTGGAATACACTTGGGTTTTAGGAGGGGGGGGGGGAGCAAGGCCTTTGACACCTGCCTCCTTCAACAGTACCATCCATGATCCGCCAATGACACATAGGGTGATAGAGAAGAGAAGGTCCCTGTTGTTGGGGATAAAGAGTCATATGATTGTGTTTAAGTGTGAATGGGGGAGGGTTGGTGGTATGCTAGTGCTAAATAGGTCATGCAGGGTACGACGCATTCTTATGGGATATAAAATAGACAAAAACTGCCATTATGTTGATATTAAGTATATTTAGGTTAAGAGAACATGCATGAATAGCCACATACTGTAAGTGAAATTGTTTTAACTATGGCTTTAAGAATAAATCAGCCAATGAAGACTGGAGCCATCAGCAGATGGGTGCCCAGGGCAGGGGGTTTCTGACTCTTGTACCGGGATGATGAAAAACAGAACAAGAGGGGAAATCTACCATTGATCATAGATGCACTTCACCCACAGTGATTCTTGTGAAGTTTTTATGTTCATCCAATTGGGGCAAAGTCCGATTCAAACACCTTGTTGAGATCTTATTAAACCTAAAATATTACCCAGATTATAATTTCACAAAACAGATGTGGGTCTGGGACACATTTGTCAACATCGTTGTATAAAAAAGTTAATATGTGTTAATATGTGAACGATAGTGGCCGTTGTTCATAATAAGGACTTCCGCATAGCGTAGAGCAGATCATGGGAGATGCGCATGAAATAAGGACTATCACTGACTGAACCACATAATCCCACAGGCCCCAATCCTACACACTGGAAGGATTTAATCCGGTACACATTCTCAGTCTTTGCATGGATGTGGGTGTGGGACACAACAACAAAAAACACAAGTGGGATGAAAACTGGTAATAAAATAGAAAAAAATCCCTTCTAGAAAGTCGGATGATTCATTCTTTAGCATATGCTCATCATCGCGAGGCGTTGTCCTGCTGGCGGGTCTGGTGTGGATGAACCCAGACATGAAATGCGATTCAGACAGGATTAAAGTTAATGCATCTAAAATCACAGTGTAAAGAGGCACAGGCCACTGGGTGTAAACCAATGCGTCTCAGGTACGAGGTGGTGGTGTGGGTCACTGCCAGGTCAGCCGTTCCAACAACCACATCCAGATAGAGGTGATGTCAGGATTGTCACGCAGCACATTTAGAGGGAGTTTGCACACTGGATTTGGTCAGGTTTCTGAGGGTTATTAGCACAAAAAAGATTGCTAGCTCTCTCTCACTTATTAAACATGGAGAGATTGGTATGCTCTCTGTATTACTGGACACAATAGTTGTGTTTTTACATCTGGCCTTGCTCATGATGTGCAAATGTAAAAGGCCCAGGAAAGCAGAAAGTTACGATACAGTCACAGATACCTGGAATAATATTTTATGCTATTTACATGCACTTATTCAACTGCAGGTACCATATTAAAAAAAATCAGACCATGGTTGGTTTATTCATGTGTCAAGCGTTTTGTATTTAGTAACCTTTCTAAATAACACCAAATGTTCTACTGAGCAGGACATGTAAGTTAGTACAGGTAAATAAGTCAAATGTATTTATAAATTGCCTTTCAAAAAGAGTTACAAGGTGCTGTACAATGAAAACATTAAAGAAAATAGAAAGTAAAAAACAGAAAATAACAATATAGGGACATCAAAACTTTTTTAATAACTAAGGGAAGACTGTTCCAGAGAGCGGGAGCTACAACTGAAAAAGCTTGGTCCCCCTTAGTTTTTAGCCTGGATCTCAGGACAAACAAGGCCTTGGTCAGTAGACCTGAGAGATCTCAGTGATCTCACTTTGGCAATAATTCACATAAATAAAGTGGGGCCAGCCTGTCTATATGGCTGCAATACACACTTTTGTGAGACTACAGGCATTGTGTCTGTAGACTGTTTGACCAGTCATAAATACCAGCCTGAATTATGTCAGTTAAAAGAGCTATTTGGGGCTTTAGATAGACAGATATACACATTAGTACATGATATGACAATGGGAATCTGCATAAGGGCAAGCAACTGTGCAGTATGAGGATATCTAGGGCAACTTAAACAATGATTAAATGTCACTTTGTGGCTGCATTATAACCAGCATACAGAACATCTGACGTACAGGATATATATTGGTATAGGATAATATAAAGACATACTCTTAAAACCTAGCCTCACCTAAAAAGAGAATGGGGTATGTTTGCATATTTTCCGTTTACATCCTATGTAATACTACTATGTAAATGTTTAAATTCGAATAACGGGAGTCGATTCAACGAAACGTTTTATACACTTTTATACAACAGATTACGAGGAATGTGGAAAGAACGAGTGAAAAAAAATCGGAACGTTTCCTTGATCGTTACAGTTAAAAAATGACAACAATATATGCATTTCCAATGGATCTATATCCCAAATTCATATTGGTTAGCGCGATTGTATTCCACAGCCCGGCGTTTCAGCCGCTACGGCGTGCATGTGCAACACCCCCGGCCCCACCATGTTGTCCTGCGACGGAGCTGCGCGCACAGCCTTCGATTTACGTGGGCCGTATCCGCAATAAAACGTTCAACTATGTCCCGTGTAAATTGTGTGATTTAATTACGCGTCAAATCAAAGAAATCCGGTCTGCCAAACCCCGAACGGTTCCGATGCTAGGCAGCTGTCTTTCTCAGGGGGCTGAGAAAAAGCGGTGATGAAAAGGCTCTGAACGCCATCTTGTTGGTTGCAGCTGCCTGGGCCCTGAATACAGGAACCCATTCATTCAGAGAGGCGGAGGGAGCGGGCACACTGGGCAACATGAATTCATCTTTGTGGACTAGCCAACACAAATACCTCTTTTCAGACACACGGCAAACTTCTGACGTGACTAAGATATCAGAGATTATCTGCTATGAATAAGCCAAACGCACCCTGCGACCATATTACAATAGTCATTTTCTCTTTTTTTTCCTCGCGGTGCCAGAGAACTGCAACGTTGGCCACCCCGCGACAGCATTAAATTGCCTCGGCTATCTAGAAGGGCCTTTGGGGGATTTATCAGGAGTTGTCTTATATATGCACACACGTGATCTTTAGTTATGACACATATTGTGACTGGTTGGTAGCGGTTTCCCCCCCCTCTAAACTCGACCATAAAACACAGTGGGGGCCCCAGGGGCTATGGCTTTCTCAGGTACCCGAGCAAACAAGACCGCTCCGCAAAAGCAGGTCTCAAGATAAACAGATTTAAAGGAATCCAATTAGAAAACCACCTTCTCGTCCTTATTACGAGAAGAGGGCCAAATTAGGCACAATCGGATTTAAAACAAACACTGTGTACTAAAAACCAGCAGCGCTTCAAACTACTCCACCGGCGGACTTGGTGTACAGAACCAGCCGCTTGAAACCAGTGGAAAACATCCACAAGACGTTTAGCCATTTTCCGGTTTTGACACAACACCCAGAGAGAGAGAGAAAAGTGCTGCATTGACAACACCCGATGCTAAATCCCCAACAGCCACTCAATTGCATCAGTCGAATATGATTAATTTATGCTTAATAAACCGTGATCCGTGCTTTTGGAATCAAAGGGATTATTACACCATGCGTCCAACTAACCCGTTTAATAAACGGTGCCACCGCCGAACAAACAACATGACGTAAAGTCTCCTCCAGGTTTACACACTTAATGTTGTTTAAACAGGCTGAAAGACAACAATATCGTATATATACAGACGAACATGTATTAGTTTATGCGATCGCTGTGAAGACCCACACCCCGATCGACCTGGCTAACTTGTATGGAGTATCTCCGACGAAGCGGGGTGGAGGTGGTGGTGGTGGCTGGTGGAGAAGTGGCCATTTTTACACTCCCTTCGTTGTCATTTGCATGATGCTACAGTTTCCATGTGTGGCACGAAAAAACACACATCGATTTACATAACTAGGTGGTGTTCTGGTATAATAAACCCACGGGCAGGTATTTCCCTGTACCGTTTGTGTGTGTGTGGGGTTATTTCATTTAAAAAAAACAAGTTAAAGCTTGGCTAATTTGCTTACTTTGGTAGTTCGCTAGCTACTGCGCCCAGCAGACAACTTACCGATCTTGCACCGATTTATATAAAGCTTATTTCTCCGTGAAGTTTCAGATATTGGTAATAACGTGTGAAAACCCGGCGATAACGGCCATCTAAGTGCAGCAATATGAACGACAAAGTGTGAAAAACTGAGTTGTTCCCGGACATTAAGGTGTGCTAGTAGCAGCTAACTTGGGAGGGCTGTCATTAACTAACATTAGCCATAACCGACTGCTAACTAAGGAGAGGTTAAAGCCACGGCTGATGTATAATAACGTTAATCCGTGATAATAAAGTGTTGTATTAGGGAAGGGTCAATCTTAAAGTATTCTTGGATTAACGTTTTTGGTTTTCAGCCCTTTACTTTGCATCTAATATAGGATAACAGTGACCCCCCCCCCCCCCACCCCACCCCCCACCTACTCTTTGACAGCAACGACTTGCTAGCAACAAGCTAACTGCTAACTGTAGCAAACATCTGAGCGGGCAAGGGACCCAACTCAACCCCCTCAATGTAACCCCCTTTTCCCCGGGTTGGGGCTTTAAGCAAGACACCGCACGGCCGTACATATAGTCGATCAACCTTCTTCAACAAGTATCTTGAATGGTCTTACCCGCTTTCACTCAAGGGTGTCGTCGTTTATATCACATTGACTGGAAACAAGCAAAGATCGACTCTCGTCTCTCCTACTAGCACAGATGTAGCCAGCGAGCTATCGAGGAGCGGCACTCCCCGATCCCAGTTTTTGATCCGCCGAGGGGGAGACACACACCGGCAACAGAGGGCGCAGAAGACGAAGAGGGTGGCTTTTTTTCTTTCTTTTTTTTTTACACAAAAAAAAATAGACGTTTTCTTATTCTGCAATTAATACACGTTTTCCCGAACGTGTAAGTGTTCTTCCGATTCAGAGCAACCTATTTCCAATCTGAAATCCCTTCTCGTCTTTCCCACCGTCGTCCCCCTTGTTTCTTCCTTCACACCAATATCTCAGACGCTTCCTGCGGCCATCAAACAGCAGAGATGGGCGCGGCGGTAACCCTGCGCTCAGCTCCGGGAAACCCCACGTTTACGCCAGCGTCATAATGCACTTGCAAGGGGTCGGCGACCACTCCGCGTCGGATCATTGTGCCGGGAAATAGTGCCACCTTTGGCAAAGCTTTCATACTTATTCAACATGTACCTACTACAAACAAACCGCTCTCCCGTTTTTGTTACCGTTAATGTAAGCCAATTGGCGTCTGACATGTCTGGAGAATAGTTTTATTGGGTGTAAAACAGTTCAATAATACTATCTCCCATAACAATATAGGTCTTATACATGGATCAAGGAAAGCGTTGAGAAAGTGCATACATATAACAAACGGCCAGAGGTGGGTAGAGTAGCCAAAGACTACTCAAAAGTAAAAGTAGGCCTATTGTTACTTTGCAAAAACAAGTACTCAAGTAGAAGTAAAAGTAGTGATCAAAATAACTACTTGAGTTAGAGTACACAAGAATTTAGGCCTACTGAAAAAATTATATGAGTAGAAACGGCGCATGATTTGCAACTCAAAACAACAACAAAATCCTGGTGGAATTTGCCTACAGAACGCTACCAATGCAAATACCACCTCCTTTACAATGTTTCATTCCTAACAAAGGAAACAGTGTCATGACCACTAGAATAAACACGAACTCTGACACTAATACTCCACATAAACTAATTTTGTGGAATATTAGGCCTTATTATTATTGTAGGCCTATATTTGTTGTTGCCCGCCTCCAAAATAGGTTGCCAGAGTACCGTGCCACAATATACCTACTCCCAGAGGCTGAAGGAGTGCCCTTGGGCTTAGGCATTAGGCCTACTTGCCGTCCTGAACACCGTGACCCCGCCTGTGAACCCGGGGAGGGACGTGGTTATGTCGGGTCTACTGTAAACAAGTCTCGTATAAGCTTCAAAATTAAGTGACTGCATAATCTAGAGACGATAATAATGATAGACATTTCATATTGGTTTTCAATTTTTTCTGATCTATATCATCCATCCACATGTTTATGTTTCGAGAAAAGAACTGTAAACAAGAATGTGTCAAAGAAGTATCAGTTCATAAAATGAAGTCTAAATAGGTGCTGGTTAGGTTAACCCTACAGTGATTGCATAGTAGCAGCAGCATATGGAAGAAGTAGGCATATGTTTATCTGCAAGTGGTGTCCAGCCCAACACATCACGTCTAGCTCATGAATAAGCATATCCCTAAACAATCCCTCCAAAGGATGATGGCACAGATCTGTTAGGTTCAGTTCAGTTGAAGTCTATTGATATATTTCTACTCCTCCAGAATAAAAGTCCCACTTCCAGACACATCAATAAAAGGAAACATAATTTCACATCAAGACAACACATAACCCATTGAAATGCACCAGTAACCCAGTGTGTGTTGTGTTTAACCTAGTGGTTTCTGTGTGTGTGTTTGTGTGTGTGTTCTTCAGAGACTGGTTAGAGAGCGGCTGAGTGATGGGAAAAGGGGGTTGGCATGGATACGCCCTCGCCCGTCTGCACGCGTTGCGATGGCGAGACTGGCCTCAGGGGGGGGGGGAGAGGCAGATACGAGTGAAAACATCTTACTTCTATCATAAAAACCAACAACCATCATCATATTACTGAGTTAGGAAAAAGAAAATAAGAACTTTAGAATCATAAATGTATAGATTACAATATGGATGTCCCTCAAGACATCACATTGACCTTTGAACAAAAAAAAGGTCAGGGGTCGTTTCTTCCTGAATTCTAGAGACCCAGACACGACCACGCAAACCTAACCACCACCGCCCCCGTATAACCAACTGAAAAAACACAGGCGGACAGGCGGTCGCTAAAGTAGCCCTCTCACATTCGCTTTAACCCATGGGATCAGACAGCCAATCAGATTAAAACAAACAGATTAAAACAAACAACAAGAATGGAGTGGGAAAAGGGTGGTGAAATATGAATACTAATACGCCCGGGTATGATTCATATGACGACGAGTGACATTACATTAGGCTAAGCTTATAATGACCTTGGCTTTTATAGGCAGGTCACGGCTGATGCTAATCTGATTTAGCGTAATCTGTTTCAATCTGTGATAAATGCTTACCGCATGTATCTCTCTCAGATCCTGTTGGCCTTCACTATCATTACTGACATCTGCCGCTCATACACACAGAGACACAGACAGAGAGAGAGAGAGAGAGAGAGAGAGAGAGAGAGAGAGAGAGAGAGAGAGAGAGAGAGAGAGAGAGAGAGAGAGAGAGAGACATAACATAATACTAGGTTTGCACAATTTCTATATGATGTTTATGTATTGCTTATTCATATTGTAATATAAATACATTAGGACTTTTAATGTTGTTATGTATAACTTTACTGTACATATGAACCATAGCCTAATATGTAACAATAATGCAAAGACGAAGTAGATTAACTATTTCTAGATAGTAGCCTGTGATAACTTTGCACAACCTTTATCTTGATGCAGGACCTTCTTGCAGCCCAAGAGTGTAACAGTACAGTATCACACATATAGTAGAAAATCTCTTTAGCTAGGTGGTTCTTTTGTGGCTATAATTACTATTATAGCCATGATGGAAAGGGAGATTCAGTTTATTCTGATGGAATTATTTTTAGGTTTAAAGTGCTGTAGGTAAGATTTAAGATTTCCGAGATTTTTTTAAATGTAATCTGTTAGAAATGCCATAGCCATCCTCCGCCATCAGCTATTCGTGAGTGAAATGCTCTGTGAGAATATCTGTGCTGGTTGACTGCGGGCGTGCTTCTCTATGAGACAAGACTCCCGGCTCATTTCTAACCAATCAGGGCCAATTTTTCCTGATCGGTGAGTGAATCCAACACTTCTCAGTGGCAGAGAAACTTAAGAGTAGAGGAACAGATAAGTGAAAGCTATGGGGACGATATGTTAAAACATTTCTTCATAGGCGTGTCCATCTCTGAACAATAATATTCATAGTAAAACAATTTATATAGAGCATACATTTTTTGGAGGAGTAGCCTATTTGAAGTAATGCATACTTCCCTGTTGCCTTTTTATATGTCCATGAATCAAAGTGATTGTGAGATTATGAGATTGAAGCGTTAACCAATCAACACTGATTATCACACTACATAAGATTCCAAAAACAAACACAGACTGTGACAGCTGTGTCAATATCCTTGAGACAGTAAAATGTATTTGATCTTAAATACATTGAGCTGGTAAACAAGAGCGGTTTTACATTTGACTAGTCCAACATTGGTTAAGGAAGTGCCTCGGATTCCTAAAGCAAACTAAGAACCAAGAACTATAGAGGTATATTTAGTCCTGAAACAATTTCTGTGAGAAGATAAAATGTTGTTTGAATTCAATTCATTGTTTGAATATTTTACTTGATTCTGGCCACCGTGGTAAACAGGAACATTTAAAGCTGCTATTATGTCTGCAGTTTTCATAAATCAAACTCAAACTTTTTTTGAAACTTCCTCAGTAGAAGCGGCGCCACCGACAGCTATGTCAGCACCATCCACAGTGGCTGACACCCTTCAGAACAGAACAGCAGCATCCTTGTACAGTATTTATTTTTACTGGGCTCAACTACGCCCTCTGCTGGTCAAATATGGTCCATACACACAGATGCTGAACACAAGTGCTCAGCAGAAACGAGTGGTCTACAATGTCTATAAAATAAACAAATAAATTAAATATATATATTGTCTACGATGTGTTTTCACAATAACTATTTTAGCATGGCTTCAATCTACATGAAATTGTCTCTTTTGAATATACAATATTTAGCCAACAATAAAACAACCCTTTATGTGTAGGCCAATGAGATGCAGTTACATGATAGACAAAATATATAAATTGTTGTTTATGTAAATAATAACTCCAGCCAGGTTTACAACAGCAAGTATGGTATGATTTTGTTTTAAATATATACTATTTTTGAAAATAATTGGAACATATGGAACATATATTGATATTCATTTATACATAAAGAGACAGATAGACAAACATGTCAGTGTCATAGAATGGCAATACAATCACAGAGAAAACTAAGCAGAGATTTAAACAATATCTAATAGTCCACCGCTCAAATCTCCTCATCATTACCAATTTGAACTATACAAGTTAGGCACATTAGGTGTGTACAATTGTACTTTAAAAAAGATAAATACCATGAACATAAACATGTAGTGGTATTATGCATGTACTTGTACTCTTTATGTGTTACAAGTACTGAGTATTTTTTTCTATTGTTACATTTGAAATATTTTTGTTACATTTTGGCTGATTGTCACATTGCTGATTGTCCTTTTTAAATTATGGAGTCGCCACTGACTATTGGTCAGTGTGTGGTTGAACCATCTCCTGATTGGCTGGTGGGGAGTCAGATGAGGAAGCCAAGGCCAGCATGGTGACCCGATACACCTCCGTCTCATCTCTCTTCAGGGTGAGAGACGCACTCCCCTCCACCACCTCGTAGGGCTACTCACACGCACGCACGCACGCACACACACACACACACACACACACACACACACACACACACACACACACACACACACACACACACACACACACACTCAGTGAGTGCTCATAAAAAGTATAATATGTATGTATATATGTGTTTATGTACAATAATACATAAACATAATTTAGGGTGAGAATGAGATGTCCAGTCATGTGTGACAGAGGACAGAAAGTGGGCCCATCCAATCAAAAGAGGATGATTTATGAGTGATGAATGAGTGAAATGTTTAGCTGGTGAATAGCATTTTGAGTATCTCACACTTGATGAGAATAATAAAACATCATGAGGAACATTTAAGACAAAAACTGAATCTATCTGTATTCACTGTAAGTAGCTTGCTGCTAGACGACTCAATAGTAAATAGTAAACCCTGCGCTGCTACCTTGTGTCCACTAGGGGGAGTCCATGAGATGGTGATGACGCGTGTCTGGCCCGGTTCCACCGTTCCTCTACTGGGTTCGATGCTGAAGCCTCTCTGCTGGAGGGACGTCAGACCGTCCCAGTAGAACTCTCCATTCTAAACCACCAGGGGAAGACAGGGGAGTTATTGGAGGGAAAAAAAACATGTATGGAACTGGAAGTGACTTGAATTGAAGCTGTAAAGCCATTGAGAGAGGCTGAGGTTCAGTAAAAACAAACACATGGTGCTTGACATATGTATGATATAGATTTATATTTATATAGAGAGATTTTTGTGGCAAAAACAAACGTTGACAACAGATGACCTCGTTTCTTAGACAACATATAATCGTACAAAGCTGAATTATCAAAACAGTGCAAAACACCCACACACTCCCACAGTCCCCATAAACAAGCCTTTCTACAGTATGGGTGTTGTACCTTCTTGAGGGGCTCTGCCAGGCGGACGCAGCCCACCTTCAGCTCCCTGACGGTGGGCTGTGGCCCCCGGCCAGCGTGGGGGTCTCCCCTCAGGGTCAGCAGGACTGGGCGACCGGGACCTAACACACAGCGACACAGAGAGGAAGGTGAGTGTCATCATCATCATCATCATCATCATCATCATCATCACCATAGGGAGATAGGGAAAGAGAGAGATAGGGAAAAAGAGAACGAGTGAGAAAGACAGAGAGACAGGGAGACAGAGAGAGAGAGAGAGAGAGAGAGAGAGACACACAGAGAGTGCTACCTGGGAGTTGGGGGCTCCTGGTTCCCAGCTGGGGCAGGAGGTCTTCAGGGGGTCCTCCCAGAGGGTCTCCTCCGTGGAGGTACATGGTGCTGGAGACGCAGGCCCCCCTCAGGTCCACCTCACACGCTACAGTCTGAAACAACACACGGTACAGTACATTTTGATGTGAAAGTATGAAAAGCATCACTTAAAGAATAGCTGGTTGAATGTATGAAGAAGAACAACTCTCCACAGCCTCCTGTAGTCTCGTGAGACCATCCTGATATTCACGTTTGCGTTTCGCAATGAATATCAGTCTGGCCTTGGCTGGGCAGCACTAGATCCCTAAAATCCAGCCAATCAGAGTGAAGCTCGTGCTCTCTGAGAAAAGTGACCCTTTCACTTGCCGGACCGGTCTCACTACTGTAGTATGGTTTATAATAAGAGGTCTAGAAAAGCGGGTGTAGTTCTCTTGAGGGAGAATACTGCAGGTGGTCCACCGACCTTGTTCATGAGTTCCACCGTCAGTCTGTCTGCGTAGTGGACGGACGGGTGGTCCGGCTGGAAGCTGACGGTCAGGTCCTGGCTCTCCCCCGCATCGACAGCACCCCCTGCTGGCGTCACACTGAACACACACAGCCCACTGTGGTTTTGGGTTCCTGGTACAAGACAAGAGGGTTGATGGATAACTATAAACGAACAATATACACTAGGTTAGAGTGGGGCCTTTTACATTGCACTTTTAAAAGAGGATTTAAAAGAAGAATTATTTAAAGACCTCTTGTGGGTCTATTTGTATTCCCGCTTTGGAAAATGGAAGCATAATAATCAAAATGCATTTAATGTTGCACAGCTTATTAGTAATTGTGTGGATAATTATTCACACAACTATTCATACAATTCTTCTTCATTCATTACAGATACAGTCCAACCTACATTAAAAACATTAAACCTGATGCTGCTTTTATGAAGGGCCATGACTCTAATTGTCAAAGTGTCTACGACCATCGTAGTGCTCAGCAGGCTGCAGCAAGCAGGTGGCGAATGCAAGCAGAGTGCAGCACAGAAAGTCTGACTTCACTTTGCACATGTGCAGTAGACAAACAATCAGGAATAAACTCGCCTTGCGTCTATTATCCAAACTAATCACTAGTGTTTGGAGAAAGATAATCATGGTGCAGGAAGTCAACCGGGTTGGAAGGGGGTGTTGGGTGAATGAACGGGGTCAGACTCACCCACAATGGGCCGGGTCTCAGGGTATCCCGGGAGCAGTGTAGGTAGGTGGGCTGTAGGTGGACCTACGCTGGCCTGCAGCACTCTGTAATACACCTTCACGGAGGAACGGTTCCTCAGCTGGAGGGAAGACAGAACACAGCTGTCAGAGTCCCACTCATTCCTACAGTAACTGCTGTCATTCAGGTGGCACTTTAACTAACTTAACTACAGGTGATTTGGCCAGCTTATAGACTAACACAGTCCATTCCATATGTACTGTTATATGTTATCTACACCACGGTTTTCTTAACCTGGGGGTCACAAAATTATTTGGGGTGATGTTGCAAGATAATTGTCATAAAATGTGAAGAAAAAAAAAGAAGTGTAGTGGAGTGTTTTTTCTACGTATTCCCACTAATTTATCACAAAATCAGAAAACAAAATATTCAAAATAAGGCCTGCTTCCTGCTATCCCACAACCCAGGGCTATACAGGCTAACAGGGCAGGCCAACCACACTCAAGAAACAATGAATGAAATAGAGATTAGAAAGACCTCTCCTTATAACTCCCCTCTATAACTCCCGTCATGAACCCACCCAGCAGACAGGCAGACCCACAGCCCATACATGGTGTGTCTCCTCACCTGGATGACCCACGAGGCGTTCTCCCTCTCCAGCACATAGCCAAAGTCAAGCAGACCACCACCACCACCACCTCCACCACCGTCTCCACCATCTCTGGGGTTGCAGTAGGTGAGCAGGGGCTCCACCCCCTCCCCACGGAGCGTCACCTCCAGGGTCATCGCCCGGCACCTCACCTCCAGGGTCTCACAGTACTGCAGGGGGAGGAATTATAGTTATAGATATTGATTGAGAAAACAAGCAGAAAGGTACTGGGTTCCATTCCCAATGACGGCAGCCTAACCTGTAGGCCATCCCCGTGAGCAAGATGCCCAATCCCTCTTCCTGCTCCTTATTGACATGTATCTAGGAGAGTGGTAGTGGTTAGGGTGTTCGACTCCCAGCCCAAAGGTACTGGGTTCAAACCTCAATGTCTGCAGTCTACCTGTAGGTACCTTAGAGCTACCTAAGAAATATATAAGGTACCTAACCTCTACCTGCTCATTAATGACATGTAAAAATAAATAAAGACATGCATCTAAAAACAAAAAAACGAATTACCCAAAGTTATAGAGAGTTTAAACAACTATAACGGGTTCCTGTCTGGGTAGGGGTCACCTACCCTCCTGCCCAGGGTGGGGCTGAAGGCCACAGGGGGTCACCTACCCTCCTGCCCAGGGTGGGGCTGAAGGCCACAGGGGCTCACCTACCCACTTGCCCAGGGTGGGGCTGAAGGCCACAGGGGCTCACCTACCCTCTTGCCCAGGGTGGGGCTGGGGGTCACCTACCCTCCTGCCCAGGGTGGGGCTGAAGATCACCTACCCTCCTGCCCAGGGTGGGGCTGAAGGCCACAGGGGGCCACCTACCCTCCTGCCCAGGGTGGGGCTGAAGGCCACAGGGGCTCACCTACCCTCTTGCCCAGGGTGGGGCTGAAAGCCAGCAGCAGCGTGAGTGTCCCTCCAGGGGCGAGGCGTCTCAGAGCGTTGAGGAGGAGGAAGGGGCCGCTGGGGTCCAGTATGGACGACCTCAGCTTGGATA
>OOFB01009305.1:14521-27023 GCA_900323305.1 Trachyrincus murrayi | reverse complement strand
TGCCCCTTTTTTGGGGGGGGGGGGGGGGGGGGTGAAAGAGGGGATGTTGTCTTTTATATACTGGACACGACACAGCACAGGTAGCCCATCAGGTAGCCCGTCAGGTAGCCCATCAGCCACGTGAAGAATGATGAGGGAGATGAAGTGAAAGTGATAAGTAAAGGACATCAGATGCTCACAGCATTACCAGACACAGACATCCTCCATTTCGGTCTTGCAGTGCTGTCAAGGGATGGGGAGAGAGCGTGCAAGGTGACTTTGAATAAGTGCCTTGGGGTTCCATGGGAAAATTCTATCGACATTACATTAATATCATGTCTCTCTCACTTTAAAAAAATAAATAAAAAACTTGGCTGCTGCCATACAGTCCTAGCTAGTAGGTAAAACGAAACAGACAACTCAACTTGTCTACCAAGCACAGACTGTGAGGATCTGGAGGTTCGCTAGATAAATACAGAGACATGATAGTCAATACAAACATTGACACCATCACTACCATCATTGGCACACAAACACATCAACAGCAGCAATAGCCGATTTTAAATGAGTGGTGAATGGTAAATGTCCACAAATGTCCACAAAAGGACATGATCGTGCTTGATTGTGCTTGTGCTTGAGTGTGTGTATGTGTGTGTGTCTCGCAATAGAAACAGTACTAGCACATGCATAAGACTGAGGTAGATCGAAAGGAGAGAGAGAGAGAGAGAGAGAGAGAGAGAAAAAGAGAGAGAGAGAGAGAGAGAGAGAGAGAGAGAGGGAGAGAGAGAGAGAGAGAGCGAGCATGGGCAACATGGCAAATGGAAGCAGGACTAAAAGAAGCAACCTGCTCTCATCCCATCCCGTCCCACCTCTGTGGTAGTGTGTGGTAGCAGCATTGTAACATAATTACTGCTGGGACACTTCTATTCCCAATGATCCATTTGCGTCAGTCAGGTTTTCGAGCCCAGCCAATGAATGGATGCTCAGTTTCTCAAGGATAAAGAGATGACCCTCTCAGTTATATCCATTTCATGTGGAAAAAAAAAACCTACTCCCCTTCTTAGGGTGAATCCCTAGATGCATATGAGCAAAACTTTTTATCAAGTAAGAAAATGATGATAACTTCCTTGATGCGAGTGCAGGGTGATGAATTATGTCTCATTAAAAATGAATGTGCATGACAAGTAGAGTCATAAGTACAGTGCAGCTGTATAGCGAGGTACCTTAGAAGACTTTTGAAACCCTAAAGACTGCAATATTCAAATGTGTAGCAAAAAAAAAGCACTGTACAGAATACAGACGACTACAGAAGACTCTCATTTTGCTATGGAACAAATAAGCTCCACCTTACCCAGCACCTTATGGCCGGAAAAAGCAGTTAACCTCAAGCAGCCACAGTATACAGTCACGCTGTATCAGTAAACAACCGAATGACACTCCTATGACGGTGAACTCCATGTAAAATACGCAACTGTGTGTGTAACCTGAGTGTCTATGTGAAAGACCTCCGCCACCAAAAATCCCCCATGACAGTTGGTCAGTTTCACAAGTCACTTCCTTGACATGGGAACCATGATAGGGAATGTACCATTATTGCATTAACAGATGGGGACTTGACCATAGCAATTCTTGCTACACAAGATATGAAATAAGAATGTGCCCCCCCCCCCCTCCATTATATTGGGTGAATCCTGTGCTGTACCTTTTTTCCTTGTTCTCACACTCACGAACATGGCCTATGTGTGTATATGCGTGTGTACATGCATGTGTGAGGGGTGAGTTAGTGGGGGAGGGGGTGGTCTAGTGTAGAAATGCGTACATTTCGATGGTTGCCCATCATCTGTGTGAACGCCTCAACCGACGATAACAACATGGTGGCACAGTGGGGGATCCCCCCCCCTCTAGGAGACCCTCCTAGCTGTGCTAAGAGGCATGACTGCCTTTTGATGTTACGCAGGCCGCAGCTCGGAGATGGTAAACAGCCAGAGATGAATCAAGGGATCCGCCTCCTGGGGGAACCCGTACGGATATCAGGCGCTGTGCATTAATGTGTCTTAAGCAGAAGCACTTTTACCCCCAACACCACCCTCGACTCCTCGGCTCCATGAGAATGTGCGGGACCCAGATGAGGCCCTTGGATTGACTCCGGGTACCTATTTAACCCCGAGCCGCGTTTGATCATCAGCAGGCGGGGTTTGACTGAACAAACATTAAGTGGCGCCGGGACAGAATTTATATATTATTTTGCTTACGCACGGCCCATATTGTTGTGCACGTGTGTTGTTGTTGTTGTTGTTGTTGTTGTCTATATGTATATATGTATCCATGGAAAAAAATAGCCGCATCTTCTAGGAGAGTAAAACGCTTGAAAGGCTGAGAATAAATATTTGATTTTGGATGCGCTTCCCCTTGCTTCCGTCCCACCGTGTTCCATTACACTAAAGCTTTATGAAATCCAAGGAACAACGACGGCCGTGACTCACAGCAGCAGTGTAAAGGCATTGATTTTTTTGTCGTTTTTTTTCTCCTCTGCTATACACTATAGCTGATAATTACATGTGTTGATGTAATACTATCTTGTACACGGTGTGTGTGTGTGTAAGCCTTACATTGAAAGTTGTGTTATTTTTCAAATGTACATAACATAAACAAGAACAGAGAGAGAGAGAGAGAGAGATATATACAGGCCTTGCTTAGTCTGGCCAAGTCTTGGCGTGGAACAGCGAGCTGTATCCACTACGTCTGGGAAGTCTCTGTTCAGTGTTAAAATTTCGCTCAGCCACAGATTTTTTTTAAATATTAAAATGTACCACCCTAAGCTGCCAATTAACAGACTAACGGCTGTAGCGCAAGTTAACATGCACGCATGAATTGTGATTAATTATATATAAAAACGGATATCCAGTTAGCGTAGGGCGTTCAGATTTGACATCAACATATCTTTATCAACATAATATGTTGACGAGATTAAAGCAGACTCTGCCAGACTCCCCGGGCTTAGCCCAGAGTCGGTGTGCTAGCCATACTAGGCCTGGCTTGTCCCCTCTCGAGGAATCATTTCAGCGCTGTCTGTTGACAGCACGTAGCCCGGACTGAGGATGACTGATGCCTCTTCCATCATACTATAAGCAATCGCAATAGCGGCAATAGTTCTCAGATGACACCTGATGACAGAAGCCCGTGCAAGATAAACAACACCAATGGCGACAGTGTGCGACGCGAACCCAGACCGGGCGACCAGAAGCCCCCGCTGGTGTGCTCCTAATCCCGGCTATGCAGACTGAGAGGTGCACTGGAGTGGGAAGAGACAGACAAGATAACTCAACAACAATAGGTAGACTCCCCGGGTTAAAGACTAGAAGCTGAGATTTTCCCTTACTAGGCTCGTTTTCATTTAAAATAAACCCCCCCCTCAAAAATACAAATGTGATTATTATTATTATTATTATTATGATTATTACTATGATTATTACTATGATTCTTACTGACACTGAGTTCAATGACAGTATAGCCTTGGGCCTCTGTCAACTTTAAGCAAGTCTTCGTCAACTGGCAGCAGATTTGAAAATGGCTTTTTGCTGTGAGAAGAGTGTAATGTTTTCCCTAGTATCACCCTGCCACAACAAGCCAAACGATGATGTCACTGGACCTTGTAAAAAAACGATATCTCTCCGGCCAGTACACACTGTGTCTGCAATGGGCGAGGTCCAGAAGTTTTTACATCCTACATCCTTTGAGTCACTTCACGCACACAGCTCAACCACTAATCTATGACCAAAGAAACACATGTACGTATGTGTAAGTCCCGTAATTGTGACATACTAAAACCACTCCCCTGCTTACAGAAAATCATCAACGCTTGTTCATTGCTGGACACGCCAAAGAAAGATTGAACAACATAATAAGACAATGCAGAATACATGCTGTCTTTCACAGTAGAAACAACATGACTGTAGCTGGGGCCCAGGGAGCCCAAGAAGCATTCCTCGTCACTTCCCTTCCCTGCTCCTGAAGCTGGTGTGTGTGTGTGTGTGTGTGTGTGTGTGTGTGTGTGTGTGTGTGTGTGTGCATGTGTGTGTGTGTGTGTGTGTGTGTGCGTGTGCGTGTGTGCATGCGTGCGTGCGTGCGTGCGTGTGCGTGCTGCAGGATAATGAAAAGAATCACATCCTCGCAGCTGCCACCGGTTCAGAGGGCTTCTCACACAAACAAAACATAACCAAAAAGAAACATATAGCGGGCCAGGCCCCCCTCTTTTTCATTTGTTAACAAGGCCACAGGGGCCACGGTGGGCCACAGGGGCCCGGCCCAGCTGTAGCGACCTCGTCTAGACCAAATCCTCCCACCGAGCGGCTACTGGACTGGCTTGGTGGGCCTGGGGCCTCTAGGTTTTACAGGTGGCTACACTGTACTGCGCTGTACTGTACAACCTGTCACTGACAAAACATGCTCTCCGCCGTGATTTTACTTCACACTAGGTAGGGTATGGTGTGGAAAGTCATATTAGAAAAAGGTTATTAAGACAGAGACCGTCAAAGTGAGGCGCCATTACTGTCGCTTCGAGCAGTAAGCCTTCTGCAACAGCACGTTAAGTAACTTCTTTGAAGAAGCAAGTTCACCATCTTAATAAATGTATAATATTTTGTACCCTTGGGGTTTGCCGCACTTTGAAGAAAGTTTTACTTTGGTTGTATTTCAACTGTTTGTTTGTTCATAATGTCAGTACTTAGCTGCCTTTATGGCCACCGAGAGGACGGGATGCTCCTTGAGAGATGCTTTTTAAGATGTGCACTGGTGTACATCAGGATTTAAATACAGTTGGGTATATTAGCAATCATGGGAGATCTTTTGATCTAGTAAATTAGATTATAATATATTCCTTTGAATTAGATTTTTTCTCAAAGTCTAATTAAAATTCAGTCAATTTGCAACTCAGCAAAGAGATGTCTTCCTTAACTCAATTATGTCCTTTGCACGATTCAACTTCACAGTGAATTCAACGTGAATGTGTACAGTGTCTACTGTCACCAGATATTCAATAACGTACATTAACACTGCAATTAAGATAAACGGCACAAAGCCATTTGTGTATTAGCAAGTATCAGCATTTTAGCATTAAGTTAACAATAAATATATATGCCTCGTGGTCCTTCATCATGTTTCAGATGTGGTGCACGCATGTCTGACTGCAGCAGCGTTGTAGAAAACCCAAGGTGAAAGCATCTTACGAAAAACCCATAAACACCATTACCTGCTTTCGACCCATTTCTAAGTCTTCCCTCACAAATCCCATTTTGCATGCATATTAACCGTTAATCCCTTTAAAGGAGGACCCATGGGCAAACATAAAGTAGCAACAACAACAAGCCACAAGGAACAAAGAAATAACACGCAGCGCTTAACACAACACTGAGCCATAAAAAGTGGACACTAAACGGCATATTATTTTACGACTTCATATCATTTGTTTGTTTGTTTGTGTTGGTTACAGTTACATTACACTCCGGAGTGACAAAGGACTCAAGAATATAGGAGCATAGTGCTGGAAACAGGGTGAGCGGTTGCCGCCGGTGTTTTTTACCCTGTGTTGTCCAGGTCTCAGTTGTGTGCTAAGGGGAGGACTAACAGGGGCCCCGTTGGCCCTTTCATGGGAGGAGGGCCACAAGCGTTACCTGGACACGTGCTGAGCGGGGCCGGACAGGGGGTGGCTTTCCTTACCAGAGGTCTCCGTCAAAGAGGCCGACCTGTTGGAAAGTCGACTCTCGACTCTTGTCTATACGCCCCCTTCTTCTTTCAAGCCAAGTTTATTTATTTTAAGTTCAGTTTATTTATACAGCCATTTATCACCATTGCCGTTTCAAATGGCTTCAAAAGGCTCACTTTCAGTTGGATTTGACGGCGCTGCCCCACCCCAACCCCACCCAAACCCCACCTCACCCCAGCCCTTAGGAAAAACCATCGAGGGAAGGAAAGAAACCTTGAGATGAGACCGTGAAGAGTGGCCCTCCTTCCAGGAAGCCTCTGTTCCACTAACTCATTGATATCTCAAAATTACATTTAAGCGGGCTTGTCTCTTCCATCAAAATAAAATGGGGAGCCATGATAACAGATCACTAGTGCTATCACTGATTCAATTTTCGCAAATGTAATTAGGTATCATTTTGAAACTTCAATTTAATGTAAAAAAAATAATTTAAAAAAAGTGTACTTTTTTTTCTTGCACGGGCTCAATTCAATGGCAGCCTTTGACATTAATCTCCCGACCGACGGCTCGGGAAGTCGTCGGCAGAGGACGTTAAAGACCTTTCCAATGAAGTCACAAATGCATGGCCTCGCAACCTCATTAAGCATTTGATTGGGCACACTCTATTTGGCACAATTTGTCGACTCAAACAGATGAGGCTTTTGTTTGACCACTGGTTCGAATACAGGAAATGCTTTGTTAAGATTTTCAAGAGATGAACATCTCACATTAATTTTGCATGAAAAAAATGCTCATGCTGTTGAATTTTTTGTGTGTTCCTTTTTATTCTTTTGGGGGGTGGGGGGGGGGCTTGTCCTACATAAAACCGAATGCACTCGTCATATTTGTGTTCAGCACAATTGCTTCCCATTCGGTTTTCTTAGTTGATGCTAGTTGTTGTCTATAACATTATCTGCCAAGTTCAAGATTCTGAATCCAGCCTCCAGGTCTCACAGGAGAATGCTGGAATTTCCACATTAATGGTGCGCTGCCAATGTACAATGAATCACATTGCCAAGACAACTTTATTAACAAGCGGCAAGCTAAATAGACAGTAAGTGATACTGTTTATATGGCCACCCATCTAAAATGAATCATGGGCTGCAGTTCATTATTGACACCTTGCTGTCACAGACGAGGGAAATGTTTAACAAAACAAATAGCCACAGAAACAATGCCGAAGAGAAAACAAATATAGCCACAGAAACAATGTCCTAGACAAATAGCAAGAAATGTTGTCAATAAAATAAATTGATAATTGCTACTTGGCTACAAGCATACAGTTGTATTATGTTTTGTATTGATGACGTTCAGTAAACCTAAGTTTTTTTCATCCAATCCGAATTCAAGCATTGTGATCCGTAAGGTTTGATTTAACAGCAATCATAAGACCAATAACAACACACCGGTTTGAATATTCAGCCAATGTGCTTACGACACTAGCAGCTGACCAATGTACTCGACAGTGATACCACTTCATAACACCTAACACAATCCCACACGAATACTACAGCACAAAAGTGTATTCAACTGAAACAAATCATTTTACTTTACTGTACTGTTGAGTAATTCACAACAGAAAAAGAAATATTTTCGCTTACCAGAAAACCCAAATAATTGATGTCCTCTTGATGAGACCAGGTGTGTTCAACTCCTTGGCTTTGATTTATTTCCTCCAACGTTTTCCTTTTTCTTCCCTTTCAGACTCAGCCGATGGTCTGCGCCTCCTTCCTTTAGGAAAGTGTCCTGAGAGGAGGAGGAGGAGGAGGAGGAGGAGAAGGAGGAGGAGAGTGGAGGAGAAAGAGAAGAGACTTTCACTCAGAGTGATTCAGAGGCACACGGTGTAAACGAAACTCCGGCGCTCTCTCTCTTCTGACAACCGGCGTTAATTGCAGATCCGACTCGCCCACACACTTCACATTCCCCCTGGAAGGAGAAGCCGAGACCATGCTGTGAGATTCGAGTGCTATGAGGAGGAGTGCAGTGAAAATGCTACAGCTGCGCGCTCTCACCACCAGTCAACACCTCTCAGCCGCGCGTTTCAACTCTGAACCGAGCAAGACAAGGCAGGCGCAGTGTGCCGTGTGTTTTTATTGACGCCGACATGGCCCAATCAAACGGCCAGCTCGTGGCTTTCTTTTTTCCTCCCCAGCTACACTCATTGTTATTGTTGTTATGCATGCTTGCTTCGTGTTTTACATGTTTTAAGTACATTAAGACATCAGAAGTCCCAGAGCTTTGGTCCACATAATCCATTACCTTACCTTTTGTTCATGTCATGTTTTTTTTTCTTCTGTGAAACAGCTTAGACACAGATGTTTAAAAAAAAATATATATATGGAGCCCCCCCCATGTAGCCATAAGGACAGTGACTTGTTTTATGGAATGGAATGCTTCCTTGGAATGGAAGCAATGGAAGTCCAACGGTAACAGCTGTCTGCTATTCACTGCTACATGACAAAAATTCAGGAGAAAAACATGACTTCTGTCAATTGTGGTTGCTTCATTGGGGGTGCCAGCAGTCTAGTCGTCTAGCATAGCAGTCGAGCATATTTAAAGATATGCAGCATTATACATCGCAATTTCATATATGGTGTATTTCAAAGCTTCATATTGCTACATATATTCTTTTTTTCCCCTACTGCTGCCAATGTATAACTCACGGTAAGAAACTGTCCATTTCTGAACACACACACACACACACACACACACACACACACACACACAACACTCACATTTATATTGAATCAATTATTGTATGATGAAAAATATAGAAAATATATGCTGTAATACATGCACTAAAAAAAGATGGGCACGACGCCTACATCTACGTGCATTACTGACCTGACAGCGTCTCTGCTGGACTAATGCAATGCATGTAAGATGTAAAATGATATTCATTTCAGCACCATTAACAGAAACCACCTCATCGACAGAAGACAGACATAAGAGGTCACATGATGTGGACCATGAGCTACAAGGCCCATTACACACTAGGCCCCGGGGCAGCAAAGAAACACATTACTGCAATCCGAGAGTGTTTCACTGTGTTGCTTAAGAAACCACTGGCAGTCTACTGGGACAGCAGTATAAATGCCTTCAAAATAAAAGTACTGCAAATTAGACACTCGATAACGACACAATATCCAGGTGTGTGTGCCTTAATATAACATCCTATAGTGTCTGTCCCTGAGAAATTAAATCCAAATGTCCCCTGTTATTTTAACAGATCACTGAGGGATTGTTGAGAGGGGAAATTCATTATTGGATCACAGCCAAATGAAGATGCCTTTTATATTGGCACAAATAACACGTTTCACATTGGCATAACTGTTATATTTGGTATACACAAGCTACGTCTTGCCAAACACATTTAGAAATGCTCCACTTCACGTGATCTTCAACTACAATTAACAGAAATGCTTTCTGGTTATACAATTGCAGAAGACAAACGAAAGCATGTTACACATTGGAAACGTGGTAGGACTTAATTAACATCGTTTGTCATGGAAAGAAGAGTTGCTTCAGTGTAAAATGACACTAGGTCAATCATGTACAGAGAGTGGCCTGACGCTAATCACATGGGAAGGTCATACTAGTGATAACTGACTGCCCTTCTAGGGTCCTGGTTCTCTGTCTATTACTGTAGTACAAACTGTATAACCTTACTCCTTGGACTCTTTGTACATGTATTATACGTATTTCTACAATATGCAGTTATTTAATCTAGTTGAGCATCATTTATTTCAATCTTAACTGCCTTGATTATATTTGTATAGGCCTACATTCTGGTATTGTACCTTTCCAATTGATTATTTTTAGATGCAATTTATACGGATTTAGACTAGAGGGACACCCTTGATAATTGAACTACTTCACCCATCAATACGATACCACGCGTGATTCTTGATAGTTAGTGCAAAAAAAAACTAAAAAAACTAAAACTACTTTCCTCCACCTGCTGACCAGCACCATCTAGATCTAAACACAACTGTAACACCCATCTCACTCACACACACACACACACACACCTACACAACTACACCGTTATACATCAATTACCAACACCTAAATTACACAGCATTGCTTCTATATATATTTTCATTTTCGGCAAACGGCGTAAGATTATTTAGGATCTAACACTATGGGGCTACGAGTTCTCCCAAAATAAAGCCCCCCCCTTTGCAAAGTAACCGTGCGTTTCACAAACACACGCAGCTGTTCCTGCAGGACTTTAAAGCTCACGGTGTACCCGTTCTTGCGCTGGACCCCAATGGAAGTTCAGCGATGCAACTTTAACGCCAACACCTCGCAATATCACCTAAAGCACACTTCAAACCAAGTACATTACATGTTTAACATCAAGGTTTTTTTGTTTTTTTGTTGTAAAGAAAAACATACAGGCCTATAACGTTATGCACTGTAGCGTACTCTACGAGACGGTATACTGTGTACTCGCTGGCCCCTTCTCTCTCTACGTCTCCCTCTCGCGCTCTCCCATCCACTCCACTGTACCGCCGACACACACTCCGCCGCCGCCGCCGCCGCCGCCGCCGCCACATTGTTTCTATTTCCGTTACTCACCTTTACTCCCGAGTCAGACGCCCGTATTTAGACACGCTATATCGGTGACTCCGGTGGATAAACGTAATTTCAGTCACATTTACACTCTTCACTGCTATTTTAGGGAGCTGACAAACTCACACGAGCTGTTCCCCCCTCTTGTCAGTGAGAGACTCCTCCCCCTATCTGACGGAGAGCCTACCAGACGAGGTGAAAAAAAAACACACACACACACACACACACACACACACACACACACACACACACACATCCTCCATCTCTCACTCCCTTCTCTCTTCTGCTCGCTCTCTCTCTCTCTCTCTCTCTCTCTCTCTCTCTCCTCCCTTCTCTCTTCTGCTCTCTCTCTCTCTCTCTCTCTCTCTCTCTCTCTCTCACTCCCTTCTCTCTTCTGCTCGCTGTCTCTCTCTCTCTCTCTCTCTCTCTCTCTCTCTATCTGCCTGTCTGTCTTGTGTGTCTTTTTACTTTCAAATCATTAAAAACAAGATATCTTACTGTCCTGTCACCTGAGTAAAAGGCACACTGAACAAGTAGCCCACGGTTGTACTTTATCGAATTGTATATGTAATGTATTTGGAGTCGGTAGCTCGCATCAAAATGTTTGTGGTTCACCAACAACTTTAACAACTGTCTACGCGTATTCCGAATAGTAAAACTGCAATGATGTAACGCTTTGAAACGACTTAATGGAAACTTTAAAAAAATAAAAAAAAAGTAAAGGCTATGCAATAGAATATAGGAGTTGAGACGTCGTTAGCCTGTTTGTTTTGTGTTTTCGATTTGACATTGAATGGGTTAAATTCAACCGTACAGTGATGTCTGACTTTAACAACTGGGTAAGTTCACTTCATTATTCGACATCGACATAGCCTTATTACGCCAGATACAATTGACGTCACTATTCTAAGGAATTTGACGCAATTGACACGTCCCCCGTCCAACCGCAGTCTGTAGCGTCTTTTGAGTAGCCAATGACCGAGAGTGGGCGGGATCTAGTAAAGTCGCCTGGCAATGTCACGTGTAAATGGTGGAGCTAAGCAAAAGGTGTGGGTTTGTTTTCACTCGGAGCTTAAAGACACAGGCCCGTTATAACAAAAAACGGTGTATTTATTTATGGTCTCAGAGAAATATACCTGTGTATATACATTTACAATAGTTTACATTAAGTAAAACCATTTTTTGCCAAAAGGGATTCTTTACAAAAAACATTTTTTCCACATTTGAACAATTTCTTTTAGATTCTGCACATATTTAATGCTAACTTTTATGCTGTGGTTGTTTGCAATGTCCATCCCATTCTAGGTGGTGAATGTTGGCATCATAAAAACTGTCAAATTATGTACATATTTGTGATCGTCTCATGAATAATTAGCAATGTGATGTTCATGACTCACACGTTTGAATTGTAATTTATGAGGTAAATCCATGGCTATATCAGAGTGTTCTCTTGTCCTGGTCGTTTCTCTTTCCCTGAGCAAGACAGTTTTCAGTCATGGTTTATAGGAGTCACTGATGCATTCAGTTTAGTTTGATACCTTTTGACAGACGATGTTTGCCTTTTTTGATTGCTCTCGCCCGTCCTTTAGCAGCTCGTTGGTGTTCACATGCAGACAAACTGTTCTCCCCTTCTCTGCGCCCCATCTGTAGTGCAATGTCCTGATACAGCAGTGTTCTCCAACACTTCTGTGCAATTGATTATTTTACACACAGTCTAATCTAACAAGTGCAAGATAAACTTTGCATTCAGTGCAGTGCAATATTTCGTGCCAGCATGAACACACAAACAAACAAACAAACAAACAAACAAACACACACACACACACACACACACACACACTCCGTACCTGTGTCTCACCTGTGCTTGGTTTTGTAGCTCGAATGCCTTCACAGAACCTGCTGTTGCAACTTCCAGTTTGCTTGTTAATTTTCTCTATCTTTTCTGCACGAATTTCCCCTTGTTTCCTCGAAAACCTCTCTTTCTCCTTCTAGAACCATTCTCCTTCTAAACCGCCATCTTTTCTCCCTTCTTTGTTCGGCTCTGCCTTTTTTTCTGTACCTCAGAAGCCAGACCAGCTGGCTCTGGATGGTTTCCCGCAAGCCCTGGCGAGGCCTGCCTTGAGACCCTGTGCCTGGTACCCCGTGTCCCTTGGTCTTTCTACCAGGGTGGGGGGGAGAGCGTGGGGGGGGGGGGGGGGCCAGGGG
>OOFB01009305.1:0-11391 GCA_900323305.1 Trachyrincus murrayi | reverse complement strand
TGTGTGCACGCGCGCGCGTGTGTGTGTGTATGTTTTTGTATCTCTATGTGTGTGTGTGTGTGTGTGTGCACATGTGTGTGTATGTTTTGTGTTTGTATCTGTGTCTGTGTGTATGTGTGTGTATATGTTTGTGTATCTGCCTGTGTGTGTGTGTGCGTGCGTGCATGCGTGTGTGTGTGTGTGTGTGTGTGTGTGTGTGTGTGCGCGTGCGTGTGTGCGTGTGTGCGCGCGCGCATGCGTGCGTGTGTGTGTTCCTGCCATAGTCTTAGCGAGTCAGCAGGTGCCTTCACTTTCCATGCGTCGTGCTCTCGGTGTACAGACAGCATTGCAGAGGAACAGGATCAAGCCAGGCTGCCAAGGGGAATGTGTGGGACCATTCACATTTCTGCCTTTCAACAAATTCTTCTTGGCATTTTAGCAATGACTCTGCGTCAAGCTATCACTAATGTAATTCTTTTGGACAGTTTTTCCAGCAAGAAATCTATCGATATCTGAATACACAATTTTTTTCTGGGGGTATTGTTACGACGACAAAGACAACAGTATGGTGGCCCGAATACAGTTATAAACATGCCAGTTAATTTAACCCTTTGTTAAAGTAAAAGCTACTTTCTAGAAATTACAGATGGCAGACAAGGTGAGAGACTGGAAATGTAAAAGATTACCCATAGCAACCTACTGTAATCCTTGAAACAAATATTAAGAATATTATAAGACGCTGCATTGAAAGTTTTACTTTTGATGTCCTTTTTCCTTTCACAGTATATAATCCTGTTGCCATTTAGAGGAGAAAAATGAATGTTTAGATTGAATGCATACAGCCTACCCTCATAACTGGAACTAATTAAGAACTATTCTATATTTCAGCTGTAGGTGGGCTACCAGGCTACTAGCCGTGCAACCCGTCTTTAGCGTTGTGGTTCCTACCAGGCATAGAGTAGCTACCCAACTGTAATCCACAAGAGATGAATATGGAATTCATGTTTTACAAATGTGCATGAGTAAAATCCCCAAATCTTTCTGGCAAGCATCGCCGGGAAAAGTCTTACAAGCGCATCATCCGCCGTGAAAAACCAAGAAAAACGGCGTTGAGTAACGAACGCCATTGTCTCATGAATTCTGCACGCCTTCTTTGCCAGTGTTGCAACTTTTTGTCACGGTCTTCCTATAGTATATACGGCTTTTTTACAGGTAAATAGGGGCTTGACACAGGAGGACACATGCGGATTTCTTACAACAGGTAATAAATTTGCATGTCAGGCCTGCGCGTCACAGATTAAACATGCTTTGTTTGGGATGATTTATGAGCCCCGTGTCACGCTGGGCGTGCGCGCGGCTGCGAGGAGCTGAGGGTCTGATGGCAGTCATGGGGGTAGCAGGTGGGGCGGTGGGTTGCCGTGTGTCAGATTTGTCTTACAGGAAGACTGATGTGTAGCTGCTCCGAGGGAGTGCCCACTGCAACACACACCTCTGTCATTAATCACGGCCGCAGCCTCTGTGTACACAACGCTTTGTCTTCTGTACCTAGCAGACCGTCTCTGCTGTTGCTGCCGAAAGTACCACTGCTGCCTTCAGCCACAGCAAAGCCTTCCTCACAACAAGGCCCTTTAAAATCCATCTGACTTCCACAGCCGTCCACAGCAGTCCAGTGTAACGTGATCCTATTCTAGATAATTCAAGTAAATGCAGGTTTGCTGTGTATCAGCAATGAAATTATGAAATTGAGAGAGAGAGAAACCCCGAAAAAAGAAAAGCCATTCTCATGTATGATGTTTTATGGGTTTTTTGCTCGATGTAGCATGTATTAGCCTTTTCTCATGTTCTAGATTCTTTAGGAAACCCCTCGGGTATACATGATGAAGATGATTCACTTTCCTTAGGAAGGAAGCAGTTGAGACGTAAATATCTGTCCCTTTTTTGCAGCCAAAGCAATTGGTCTATTTGGTTGTTTAGCTCGTTGATCAAGTTGGAAGAAAATGCTGCAACAGCAGGCAGCTGAAAGTGTGTTAAACTAATTATAACTGACCAGGATTAAACTACATATAGTAAATAGTAATGTTACACACCTATCTTAAAACAACAGTGCAATTATACAGTCACTGTACTTTTTTTGCTCAATGGTCTCCTTGTTTTAAAAGAAATCATATTTGAAATGTATACACGTATATTTAAGCAAATAATTGTCATTATTACTATGGAGCATTAATGATTTGGCATGTGCATACACATACTAGTATTATTTACCTCAGTACATTTTAGAAATGGCCTTCAGAATTGGTATGAAACATACTTAATGTACACTGAGAACGCTGAGAACTTCCATGAATCTGTAAAATTTCACATCAAACTGTCACCTTACAGTAAATTATGCCATCTACCCTGGGCATCTCATAAACAGGTAATTCTTGACTGTAAGCCTAGTTGGTCAGGAAGGGAAATAACGACCTGTCAAAATAGAGCTGAGGTCCACAAAGACATGCTTTCAGTGAGGAGGGCCAGATATGTGAAGGACATAATTGCAAGCACTGTTTAACATTTATTACATTCAGTACACCATTGCGGTTTGTTTATCGTAACATCCCGGGCAAACAGACTCAATGTGTGCACGGGCAAATATTTGCAGCCCTATATCAAATTCAGCAGCCAAATTAAGGATATCACAGAAGCCAAATGGGGTCGCATGTGCAATAACAACACAGTTAGGCCATCCGCTGTTCCATACACACAGAGAGTGGCCCTATCACAGGAGTGGCTGGAGTGTTTGTGCACAGAGCTTTGCCGCCTGCGGGCTCATATATCACACTGTGCCTTATTAAGAGCTTTCACAAAATCTGGCTTTGACTAACCCCCTTAGTCAACTCTAGAAGGCCTGCAGCACATCCATTTGTGCATAGACACTGATTAAATGCATGAATACATTGCAGTAGGTAGGGTTAGGCAGCGTTTTCCATGATAGATAGGAGAAGAGAGAGCGAGAGAGAGAGAGAGAGAGACTGAAGTTTCATGGATTAACCTAATATTTGGTCTAAATAATCATCTCTGCCCCGTGTCTCGTATTCTTGTGCAGTTTATCCTCCATCGGCCCTTTTCTCACTCCTTGGCACAGAGTAGTACCACGATTCACATCATGGAAGCTCAGGAGAGATTTCCCCCAACAACAGAAAAACAGCTGCAGGGTTGAGGATGTCACGGCTTTGAGAATTAACTTAATCAATTTAGTATACTGTCGAGTATTTGTATCCATAGCTCGAACACTTGTTATAACGCAACTTATACAAACAGAGGAAACTTGAACATGTCATTCATAGCGTTACAGCACAGAGACAGGATCTATTACAATAATAACTATAAACAGAGCGGGGCTTCCTCCTCAGTCGTCTACTCGTGTTCGGGGTTCAAAAGCGACGATTTGTGATACGAAGCGGCAGACTGGTGGTGGTGGTGGTGACCCAAAAATTCCACAGCTGCAAACTGATACATTGAAACAAAGTCATTGTTATACTGCAGTACAAGTGATGACCTATTCTAAAGGAGTTACCAGTCATATTCCTGCCACACTGCCGGAACAGACAACTCCATTTTATTATAGCATGCTGGGAATTCCCCTCCATCGGCCATGATCTTGACCCCTCCCTCAACCACTTTTTTTTTCTTTCTCTCCATTGTATGTGCAAGGGGAAGGTTCCAGGCCAGAGGAGAGCAGAGAGGCTGGAAACCAGGGCTGACAGATTGGCTCCCGGTGCCCTCCACTGCTCTGCCCTGCACTGCGGCTCCATTGTGTTGCCCTCCCAGGCCTGGCCACGGGGCACACCTCGCCATTGTGTTCCTGGACAAAACCTGCAAACTGACACCGCGGTGGCAGGCGCCTGCCTCCGTCCCCACGGATTGCCGGTGCAGAGTCTGCATGTGTGTAGTGTGTGTGTGTGTAGTGTGTGCACACACACACTACACACACACACACACGCATGCACACACGCACACGCACACGCATGCACACATGCACGCACACACTCATCACATTGTGGACTCATTTAAAGGAAACTAGTTTTAAAAATGATTTTGAAATGATGAAATGATGATACACGCAAGGATATTTTAAGATGGCAGGTCTAGACTAATTTGCCAATTTTGCCTGTTCAAAATGTACGTGCACTTTTGCATAACAGTATTCAGTATTTTCATGAAATGCCTTTACAGCAGATATTTACATGGCCAACCTGCTACATATTTACATTTGTTCAATTCTGTTCAAATCATGTTCCCCGGGCAGCTGAACTGTTAACAATGTTCGTAACAATGTTGAGTATTATATGAGTTGTTTGCCATCGGGACATTTGGGATGCACTGATACTAGTATCAGATGTCGGTCCTGTACCAGGGAACAATAACAGAGGAGACATCACAATGCAAAGATCCAATATCAAGAGCCATATTTCATGTTTCAGATATTAAAGACAAAAATAGAGAAGAGAAGATGCTTGCTTTGCTTACACAGAGGCATGTCGGATGTTCTCTAATCTCTAATGAGAAAATGAAATGAAAACTACTGTTGATTATTTTACAAATCAAATCATCATCATATTTTATATATAGGCCTACAAATATGAATGTGTTCTTTCCCCCTAGTGGTCATAAGTTGATTAATACATCTTTAATGATGTCAACGTAATCTATAATGGTACTCTAATGACCCACAACAGCTGTACTATACAGGCTACACTGTTACGGTGAATCTGTAAAAGCAGCTACTTTTGGTTTAAGACTGAAACCCATGCATTCCTAATCACAATTATAAAAGTGCTTGTTGAAATGCACACACTCACACACTGATGTAATAAACCGGCCTTGAAGATAAGTCCTTTTTCTGTCGTACCATTGGCACTCACACCGCACACAGGCCTATGGACTGTATCTAATTTACCTCCTAATTTACTTTGTCTCAAATCCCCCACTGTTTGACTACGAAGAACAATAACACTAAAGGTAAGTGGACCGCCAACTCTCCATTTAGGAAAGCAAAGAAATAAAGCTGACGTATGTCCACAGAGATCTGCCGACCCATTTAAGAAAAGAAGACGAAAAGTAGTACACTCTTCGCAGTGTCATCCTCAACACAACAACAACAACAACAACTGGGGGGGGAACACACACTGACATTCGTATTCACATCCACGGAGAACTGAGGAAACTTAACCTGAAGAAGTTTGTGTTGTAGACACAACCCAACATCCTATGCACACACACACACACACACACACACACACACATATACACAGACGCACGCACGCACGCACGCACACAACATCCTATACACATCAAAGCCAGCCTCCTGCGAGCTGTGGAGGAGCACTGTTGTGTTTTGTGGAGGAATAGTCTTCTTTTTATGTAATACACAGATGATTAAAGAGTTCAACACAGCAAGCAGACTAATGACTCCGTTGGGTTGCAGGGGAACTCAGGAGAGAGGAGACCGCACGGCCCCCGGAGAATACGAGCTGGAACGGGGGATAGGCTCTAAAATATACAAATGTATTCATATAACAAAAAAAGCTTCTTCTTTTTTTTTCTTCGTGTCGTTCTCGTGTGCGGGTGTGAGCATGTGCAGGTGGCAGAGAGAATAATCATGAAAGAGCGATGGAGAGAGAGAGAGAGAGAGACAGAGAGAGAGAGAGACAGAGAGAGAGAGAATGGAATCTGTTAACACAGAGTTGAAATACAGCAGACACGCAGCAGGAACCGCCAATACAAACACAAAACCTACACCTTCAACAGAAAACAAGCAAGCCACGAATGTCAAGGTCTTCGCGCCTTTAAGCTCTTTCTTGTAAGACCACCAGAGTAGTAACACCACGCATTTCCTCTCTCTTTCCTCCCAATGTACACAAAGAAGAAAGATTCTTCTTTTTTTTCCTCCACTGGATAAATGGTCACCATTGGTTCCCTTGTGAGAAGTGACAAGGTGATGAATGGTTGTGGTATCTTCGGGACAAAGTGCAAGGATTATTGTCAGTTACTATAGGGGGAGGGATTAATAACCACAACCTAGTGGCAAAGGGTAATCATAGTAGATTAAGTACAAGAAATCCTGCAGACAAGGGGTGGGGGGTGTAGGGTGGGGGGGTACCCTGTTCTCAGGTGTGGGAGACGGCAACGTGTAGACCAACATACATCCATAACAGTTACTATGTAAAAAAAACTTGTGTTGAATGATGGTCTTTTCATCTAAATTACAAACAAAAAAAATGATATGAAGATTAACATTTCTGGAAGCTCGTATTAGGCTTCTGTCAAACAAATAGCAATTTAGCGGAAAGAGCTCCCAAGTGAACTGACATACAGTATGCGTCTTTGTTTTATTACAGCAATAACGTTGTCACGCCAGGCATCATTCAAATAGACTGCATAAACTGTGGATTGCACATTTTATTATCTAATGTGTCATCTTCGAGAGGTTTGGCAATTAGTTTATCATTGTTGTGCTGAGGGTTTGTAACGACAAAAGAAATACAGAGATAAAGAAATGACAAAAAAAAAACATTTGACGTATTTGAAGATGAATGAAACGCCATTTTAATCAAGTGACTGCGTACTACTGATTCCATTTAGCATGCGTTCCCAATCCAATATCGTTTTTTTTGCTTTGTTTCTCGGGGTTTAGTAGTAGGCCTATATCTAGCTCCGTTTGTTTCTATGGCCTCTCCTTGGGCACAATTGAGCACAACACAAAAAGACACCATTTCACTGGAAGGTTTTCATGGTGAGATATCCCCCTGCAATGATAAATGCAAATCCACGGAGAAGCCTTCTCCTTCTCCTCCGTGAATGCGATCCAGCAGGGGGTGACAATATAAACAATGGCACAGATTGTTGTTTGGACGAGCAGCGGCGCGCTGTTGTCAGGATTAGCATGGTAATCTCACAGCTACAAAGTCTCGTGACGGAGACACCTGATCGGCATGGCTGGATAAGTGTTCCTCTGACGTTTTGAACAATTCCTACAAACACCCCTTCGTCCTCGTGTGAAATTCCCCCACTGCTGAGACGTCCGTTTCATTGTTGTCATCATCCAGTGTTTTACATACAGAGCGTTCATCCCCACGCTGCGAGGAGGAGGAGGAGAGGAGGAGAGGGGGAGGAGGAGGAGCGGGGGGAGAAAAAAACACAACGTGAGCAGAAAAGCAGAGGAGAAGGGAAGAGGAGAAGACAGAAAGAGAAAAATAAAGAATGAAAGGAAGAAATAAAGAAAGAACGAATGAACAAATAGAAAGTAAGAAGGAAATTATTTAAAAAAGAAAAATAGAAAGAAAGAAAGAAAGAAAGAAAGAAAGAGATGGCTTAAAGAAAGGAAGGCCAATATAAGGAAATAAAGAACAATGGAAAGAAAGTATGGAGGTTGAAAGAAAGAAAGAAGGAAAACGAGGATAAGGAGGTCCGGAGGGGCAGAAGACACGAGGAGCTGGCAGGAGTCCTGCTCCTCACTGCAGCTGCGGCCCCACTTCTTATATCTTAAGGTGCTGCCTCCGCTCTGCATTCACACGAGCCCATTTCCAGCCCTGGTGTTTTGAATTAGATGGGACCATAAATTATTGTCAACAGTGATCACAGCTGTCCACGGTGGGCCCGCTGAGGGGTCTCAGCCTGTCCTGGTGAATCAAGTCACGCCTTCACAGCACCTCCGATACGGACCTCAGTGGGCCCAACAACATGCCACATGCCACCAGACAGGAGAGGGAGTTCAACACATTCATAGAGATATAGTGTATAGTATCGAGCGCCTTCTTGGGAAGTTTGAACTGAAGTTTGGAATTTGTTTAAACGAATTGTCGATCCTCGGGAATCAAGAAGGCAATCGAGTGAATTTAATTATATTTTTAAAAAGTCGCAGAGTGGCCATGATTTCTGCTGCTGCAGCCCCAATGAAACCCTCACAGATGGATAAAGAGCGGGGAAATAACAGTACCGGCACAGATCCTCCCCCCACCCTTAAAGTTACAGGAAAGGCAAGCTGAACGGGCTTCCCCACTTTCCTCCTTCCACAGAACTCATCTGGCGCCGTTGGCAGGTAGCCCGGAGACACAGTGGCATGGTCTGTGTTTTTTCGCGACAGCTCCGTTATTTCCCTGTGAAAACTCTCGGCATGGGGTGGGCTCACCCACCTCTGGCAAGACACTGCTGTCAGCGCCCATCAGCAGAGAGCAGCCTTTCCCTTTCAATTAGCCTCGTCTGTCTGAGAACAGGGCCAGGAGCAAGCCCGGCGAAGGAGCAGTATGGGCTAGCAGGTGGGACGAGGGAGAGGGAGAATGAGCGATGAGAAATAAGCCCCAAAACCTCAGACAGGGACTGAAATACCCTCCGCTGCTGTGTGCTTAGTCCCTCTGTACCGGAGAGGGCCCTGCCACGGCATGCCACAGTAAACACAGGCAGGCTCCATAGAAACACAGCCGTTTGGCACGGGAGCATGGGATGAGATATGGCGCCAATGAGGCAGATAATTCCCTGAATGACTGTATCTCCCCCTCATGTGCCATCAGAGTGATGAAGACTGAAGAATGGGGGGGGGGGGGGGGGGGGGGGCGGGGGGGGGGGGGGGGGGGGGGGGGGGGGGGGGGGGGGGGGGGGGGGGGGGGGGGGGGGGGAGGAGGGAGAGAGACAGAGAGGAAAGAGGGAGGCAGTGGAAAGGGGACAGAGAGGGCTGCGCAGGAAATATATGGAGAGTGAAGCGATATAGTATGGTAATATGTATATATATATATAGATATATAGATATACTGTATATATATATATATACACGTACATACATATAAAAATGCTGTATTCATATGATGCATTATAGATACTCTATATTATGTATATCACTGTATATTATATATATATGGATATGTACAGATATATACATATATATGCATACATACATGTATAGATACGGGGCTTTAAGGGAGGATAATGCTTGAGGTGGACCACTGGGAGTAAAGGGAGATGAGGGGAGGGCAGCAGTCATAGCCCTGGGTTGTTTATTACAAATGCCACATCCAGGTGGGATTAGCAACGCTGCACCCTAGCCGGCACGCCTGCTCTCAGTGGAAAGAGCCCGAGGTGGCGGATGGTAAACACGGGCATCTGCAGCCCAAGTGCTGAGGTCCCAGCGGGCACCGCAGGGACTCCTCAATGGAGGACGTGGCCAGCGGGAAAAACGCTGTATCAATGTCACATTTTTTCCACAACCTCGCAATTAGAATATATACGTGACACTTTTGAGTTGCCGTTCCGTTGGCGACAGCCAACAGAATCGTAGTTCCAGAACCCGTTCTGATTGGCGACAGCCACCAGAATCGTAGTTCCAGAACCCGCGCTGTCAATAAAAAAAGAGGGAAAAGGGTTGAATCCGGTTGGGTGTAGCATAGAGCGAGTTTATTTGGGAGACTGAGCTGTGCAGTCTGGTGCTGTAATGTTCTGAGCAGCAGCAGCAGCAGCAGCAGCTAACGTGATGTTCTGCTGTAATGAGGGTCATGTGTTTGGAGCCGTCGCCATCAGACATCTGGGGAATACATCCTTGGCCTTGCAGTTGCAAAGCCCTGCATGCAAGGCAATGGAGCACGACACTGTACCAAATTGTCTGTAACTTCACACGCATCGGTTTTAAAGTGAATACAACAACAAAAAAACATGGCCTAAACAGACAGATTCGTGCTTTGGCCCAGTGTGGATTTTTTTCTCATCATGTTTCAGTCTTGTCTCGATCAAAAGGTCATGACTTTCGTTCTATCTCCTGTTTCCTTTGTGTCAAGATGTTGTCCAAGATGTTAGCTATGTTAAATCTTGCACACAGGCTGTGCTCCATATGACGGCAGCATTACTAATATGCTAACAACACAACAGCACTCACAGTACAATGCATTTGATTTGCTGCAAATATCTTGGCTATTTAGTTATTAGGTGAAGTATCCCTTCAAACCTCTGCAAACTTCTGCATTGATCCTATCGATGGGTTTTCTGAGAAAACTTCAACTACAATATGCATGTCTTTGCATCTGTGTTAGTGCACATATGAGCACAATGTGTGACATTGCAAGATGGTCGCCAGAGTCTATCATCATCCGATATGTAAAATATGTGTTACATTATTTTGCAGACAAGAGAGAAAGCGGCAGGGAATTGGGACACAAGGGCTATGGGAACATGTTCAAGATGCATATTTATAGACCTGGCGTGCTTTAGTCATGTAAATGTGTAAAAAATGCTGCACAGCAATTTTCAGCAGTTAATTGAAGTTGGAAGAAGAACCACATTTAACAACCTAGTATCCAACATTGGATATTCTAAGAGTTTGAAATATCTGTGCGGGGTACCTAATACAACTAACAAAAAGACCAATTTACTGTATTTTATTTACTATAGTTCAGCATTTAAACATAACTCAGAATATGAAAGTGGATGAATGATGAATGATCAGAGTTTGATCATTCATTTCATTGACCAAATAGAACATAACAAAAGCCAGACTCAAAACATCTCTCTCTCTCTCTCTCTCTCTCTCTCTCGTCCTTTTCATTATGCAACTTGAGTAATGGCTTTTCCCCCTTTGTTCCTCTGCCATTAGAAACAAATCACAGTTGGTTTAACGTTTAAAATCATTATTCATCAAAAATACCGATAGGATGATGATATGGTTAGACTTTCAGCGCTAGACGAAAACAGTGAAGATCATGAATATGGATAAGGGTGAATATTATTAACATGTCGAGATGACGACGCTCATCTCAGATACATCAACACAGGAGTGAGTATTACCATTGAGCATCTGTTGTCCCGATGAAATGATGTTTAAAAACAAAAAAACAATCATCATTTCCGTCTGTATTTTAACCACATCACATTCAACCGCCTCACGAAACGCTTCATCCCGAGAACTATGGAGTTGAATGCCCTTTACGTTTTTGAGGGAAATGTAGAGGAGAACCTTTAAGAACACAGAAACCACGGGAAGGATGAGGGTGAGGACGAAGATGAGGATGAGTATGAGGATGACTCTCGTCCCGCCGCTGCCCCCGACGTTCGAGCGGGTTCGAGCCGGGGAACCTTTGGTTGTTGTCAGACGAGACAAACTGCAGCTCCTGGGAGTGCCCCAGATCTGACAGTGCTCTTCCCCTCCATCAGTCACGTCATCTGACTCAGTGAAGGAGCCCGTGCCCTGCTCGAGGTCACCCTAACCAGGAGACGCAAGCTGTTCTTCTCCAGGTGCTCATTAATGCACTTGTCCTTGATACCTTCGCCATACAACAACACAAAGACAAACATGGGCTCGCCGTGTTCTAATTACACACACACACACACACACACACACACACACACACACACACACACACACACACACACGCGCACACACAGGCGCAC
>OOFB01009297.1:0-10171 GCA_900323305.1 Trachyrincus murrayi | reverse complement strand
TCTCTTTCTCCCCCTCTCTCTCTGTCTCTCTCTCTCTCTCACTCACTCTCTCTCTCCATCCCTCTCTCTCTCCATCCCTCTCTGTCTTTCTCTCTCTTTCTCCCCCCTCTCTCTCTCTCTTCTCTCTCTCTCTCTCTCTCTCTCTCTCTCTCTCCCTCTCTCTGTTCAACAGTGGCATAGATTACTATGTTGACGATCATATAAGACATTACCAAAAAAAGATATTTGGGGTTTACCCCTTTAACTCTGAGGAATCTGATGTGCACACACACACACACACACACACACACACACAGTCTGCATACATCATGAGTTACATTAATTGCTATCATGCATTTCATTAATCCTAAACAAATGTGCTTAACCAAGGGTATTTCAAAGTAAATAAAAAATAAATAAATGCAAATATTGACAAATGATTAATCAATTATATGCTTGAACAGGTGTCAGAATATGACTCCTAACCCCAAGCTCAGTTTCATACAGTCACAGATGAATATGCCTGTATTTGTAAGAATGCGATTATCATGTAGGAGTTAAAACACATTTTTCAACAAAACAAAGCATTCTCTACAAGTGTGTACGCTGTAGGTGGCGAGATAATTAAGATGAAAAAGTACATTTGTCACAGTATTTAGTTATGTGTAGTGGTTTGTAACACCACTACACACGCACACACACACACACATTATTTATTGGATGCACACAGTGAATCCATCACTCTGTTCCGTCTTAGCAGGGGGTCATCTGAGATACAGCAGACACAGATGGCACTCTGCGACAAAACACACACGCGCAAGCACACTTTTGAATATGACATAAACGGACGGGAACAAAAGAAAAACAAGCAGACATAATGCATTAGCTAAATGTATCTCAGTAGTGTGTTACTGAGTCATTTTGTCAGTTGGTCGCAATATGTCAAGGCGGTGGTGTCAGAAGTATTCCTATATGTATAAAAACGATATACGGTTGAATATACATCTTCATTTTTTTTTCATTGAGGAGGTACTTTTTATCCAACTGTCAATTCAGAATCGGGTCATTAAGCACTGATAACTAAAACGATAGCATTGTCTTCCCGTTGTCTGTATCCTCCTTGGCCAACAGCGAACACAAAATCGACCAGCACTGATAAACTAAACTTTTCTCGTAGCCGGTGGGAAGACAAGCTAAAACGTCTTGTCCGGACACCGACGTCCGTTAGACAAAGTGTCTGTAAATGTTACATTTGTCTACAATCGTTTTCTGAAACCTCCATCTTGAATGAGTTTTTCTCTGAGTCCAGACTAATATCTTAGATTAGGTTTTCATTGACTTCAGTGAATAAGTATCTATTCTTCCAAACATCTTAAAAAATGATTTGTTCTGTATCAACTTTTCTTCTTTTTGACAGGGACATCTTGCAAGTTGAACTTAGCAGTTAGCAGTTTTTTAACCTTCTTCTGAATTATTAGGGGCCTAGTTGCCTAGTGTAGGCCTACTCTGACAATGTTCTACGTGCTTGTATAAAAAAATATTTTGGCCTTTTTCACTGAAATGTACTGACCTTATTATCATATATTATCATATCATCATATCATATCGCTTCCAGTTTGACACCCCTGCTAGGCTGTGGACATCGGGGGGTGAATTAACCTCTGACCCCTATCTCTGTCTCCTCAGGTCTGTGCTCTGTGTGGACGGGCTTGCTTCTCCAGGGACATGATTCCTCATGAAGTACAGCACGCTCGCTCCCCCGTTGTCCGTGGCGACGGCAGGCGTGACTCCACCCAACAGGCCCCTGCCCCACTGAGCTCGCCCTTCAGTCGCTGACGAACCCCCCCTCCCTCCCTCCCCCGGAGGACCCCCCACCCCCACCCCCATTGGAAACTTCCAACCTCCCCCTCCGATACGACACACACAACTTCTCCAACCGTTTTCTTTCTTTTACTTGACTCATACTGCTCCGCCACATCCGGGTTCCGCTTAATCTGGTCAACTTTGTTTTTTTGTTATTTCTGCTTATTGTTTTGCTTCGTTGTACAAGGATCCGGTACTGTTTGCATCATATTTTGAAGGAGAGGCAATTAAAGACAGCATAACATAACCCTAACCCTCGATTGAGGGCCGACCGGTCAACGTTGGTCGAGATAAAGGACAAGGACGCTCAGGGTTGACTACACGAAGACACAGGGAAGTGAACCAGACAGAGAGAGGGAGACAGAGAGAGAGAGAGAGAGAGAGACAGACAGGTGAAACCAAGACTCAAGACAGACTTTAGAAGCTTAAGAAAGAAACAACGCAAGTGTAGAGCTCAGGGTATTCTAATCCCCCCCCCATAAAACAAAACCACCAGCATGAAGTCGAATCAGGAGTGTCTGCCCCCCAAGAAGAGGGAGCTCCCCGCCAGCACGTTGGCCTTGGAGGACCGGCCCCTGGCCACGGCCCCCGCCAGCGACACCCAGCGGACCGAGAACCTGGCCTGGCTGGCCAGCGTCGCTGGGGACCACGAGGGCCGCTACAGAACCACCCCCTCCGCCGAGTCCAACGGCCCCCAGTACAAACCGCTCTCCATGTCGGACTCCTCCCCCTCATACTCCTCCGCATCCTCCTCCTCGTTGAGGCTGGTGTCATCTCTCCCGGGGATATACACGGCGCCCCCTGTGGCCGGAGCCCTCCACTACGCCCCGCTGCCCCACAATCTGCAGTTCATCGCCTCGCCCTACCCCTCTCCGTACACCGGCTACGTCTCCTCCCAGTTGCTCCCGCCTCCCCCGCCACCTCCTCCCATCTCCTCCTCCTCGCCCTCGGCCCAGCACCGGGCCTCGCACGCGGAGGCAGTGTCCAACTCCTCTCAGGCCTCCAAACTCTCCGAGCACCAGCGAGCCTCCATAGCGTGTACCTCCATGCCTCCGCCCTCCACGGACTATCATCCGGTCCACGGGTCCTCCTCCTCACACAGCTCCTCCCTGCGGACAGTTCAGTCACCGTCCCACCACCATGCCCACCTTCCACCACCGCCACTGCCTCTGCACACACACCACAAGCTGGGGCACACCATATCCCACCTGGTGATGCAGAACGCAGACGCACCCCCCAGGAGAGAGGAGTGCCAGGCCCGGGGGTCCAGAGAGCTCCACAACGGGGAGCAGGAGAGGGGCCGGCGGTCTAGCTCCAGCCTGGTGAAGCTGGCCCATAAAACACGGGGCACCCCACCGTCCACGTCTTCATCATCATCATCATCATCGTCGACGTCGTCATCACCCTATGATGCTCACCAGCTGGTCCTGCCCACGGACTACACTACCCACGATCCCTCTGTGCTGAGAACCTCCTTCATGCTGATGCCCAACAGCCACCAGGACCATGCACTGCAGACCTCTGGGCACCTGGATAAGGGGGGGATCATGCTGGGGAACCCCGTGCACCGCACCCCGTCCTCCTCCATCTCCTCTCCCGCCTCCACCTTCACCTTCCCACCCCCGCTCAGCGTGGACGCCCTGAAGGCCTCCGTCAGGTCCCGGTCACCCCACACCGTCATCCATATGACGCACAGCGCCACGGAGCTGCTGCCCCTTGGGCTGCCCACCTCTGGCCTCTACCCCCAGCCTCCCATCATCGGCTACATAGCGGGGGGGGGAGGTGGGAGCCAACAACATCAGCAGCAGCAACAGCAGCATCATCATCAGCAGCCAATCAGCTACCACCACGCCAGCCTCCAGAAGCACCTGCTGATTCCTGGCAGCCAACCGGTGATCATTCCCGTCAGCGGGGGCGGAGTCACCACCATGGAGTCGGCAGCATCGCACGCCTCCTCCGCGGCCTCCCTGACCTTCCCCGCCGCGCTCCCCCGACAGACGTACCTCGCCGGCCCCAAGAGAGAGCCACCAGAGCACCCCGACGCACCATACTTCCACCAGGCACTCCAAGCCCAGCTGCGCCTCCCCATCGCCCCGCCTCCTCCAGCCGCCTCCTCGTCCTCGTCCTCCCCAGCTCCATCGCCCGTGGTCGCGCCCTCCCTGCCGCCCTCCCTGCCGCCCTACTTCATCAAGGGCTCCATCATCCAGTTGGCGGATGGGGACCTGAAGCGCGTGGAGGAGCTGAAGACAGAGGACTTCATCCAGAGCGCCGAGGTCAGCGGCGAGCTCAAGATCGACTCGTCCACCGTGGAGCGGATCGACGAGAGCTCCGCCTCTCGCCACCTGGCCGTGGTGCAGTTCTCCGTCGGCGAGCACCGGGCCCAGGTGAGCCCCGAGACGTCCTCCTCGCGGGTTATGTTGGTTGTCATCATGTGGTCCTGTGTGTTTGGGTTTAGTGATGTTATGATAATACATTTCTTTTAAGCGCTTTTCAATGTTCAATGTGAATGCAAAGATTGTGTCACAGATGAATCTTGATTTCAATTCAGTGCGATATGTAATCTTTAGCTTCGTTTTACAAAGCGCATTCATCTATTTGACTTTTCTTTAGAATCGCTGCCGTAATAGACCTAGGCGGCTGTGTCAATGGTAAATATCAAGGGGGACACAATGCAAAACAATCGTTGAGTTTCAGAAGTCTGAATGTTCCCGGTAAACGTTGTGGATGGTTTTCTAAAGCTAAAACATGGCCCCTGCAAACACCCTAAAGAACACTCCAGACATTCTCGTCAGTTTGTACTTCATCCATCTTCTTCACTGGATGTGATCCCTCACCAGACACAGCCCTCACCCTCCGTTGTCGTCAGTAGAGGAGCTCGACTGCCATGTTGTAACACACGTGTTCTGATCGGAAACTCAAGATAGACTAGAGATTCAGAGATCAAGAGAGATTCCCAGATAAAGCCAAGTATGATCTGCTGCAAAATGCTGGTCATGTTTCCTCATACGGAGGGAACTTCTGTAAGGATTTACTTTTACCCCGTTTGACAGTTTATTTACTTAATCTCATTTTTGAAATTGCTACCTCATGCCTATTTATTAATATCAATATCATTAATATCATATTGTGTTTATCAGTTATTAATGGTAACATTGGTAACACGCTGATCTGATACAACGAGATGGCGGTGTATTGTACTGTGTGTTTTAGGGTAGTTCTAGCAGGCTGTTATGTATGTACTGGTCAAGTCACATTAGTGGACATATTTCTCTCTCAAATAGCAGAGAAGATATCAAACCTTATTCCTTTGCGTGGCCCCATGTTTCTAGTATTAAAAAAACACGCACACATGCGCGCTTACATATGCACATGCACAGTGTGAAGTGGATAGTAGAAGTAGATCATATATTTTTATCCATCCTCACCGCGAGTCACACACACACGCTGCCATCTTTCAAAGTCTCTCTTCATCCTCTCTCTTCCCTCTCTCTTTGTGTAGCTGCTCTTCCTCTCTGAGATGGTATAGCTCCTGTGTTCCTCCCCCAGGGGACAGGTGTAGTGTAGTGGAGGGTCACCAGATCACGTAATAAACTGCTGGGAAGATCAATCCAAGACACTGGACTTCAGGAGGTTGTGAAGTGTCCTCTGTCACTCACATTGTTTTTGACGGGGTTTTCTCTCTCTCACGCTCGTTCCCATTGCCCTCTTCCTCACTCGCTCATCGCTTTGTATCTTGTTCTTCAACCCTCCTTCCGCCTCCTCGGCCTCATGCTCACACTCCTAACTTCCTTAAGGTGGATTCACATTTCACACTTCCACAACGTTTCCTGAATGGAAATAGAGTTGACGTTAAATTACTGCCTAGGTTTGGTTGTAGTGTAGACATTGTATGAATGATCACTGTAGCAGTCGACCCTGCTACCTGCCACTAAAGTGGCTTTTCTGGGCTCTTCCAACACACAGGACACAGGCAGTAGATGATTGACCGGTTTATTGCAGAGTTGTAGTAATCGGTAGGCAGAGCAGGAGGTACGTGCCGACATGCTAGCGCTCCTCCTGAGTGTGTTTGCTGGTGGCTGGTTTAACCTGTGGGCCTTGATTGGCCAATGCCCCACAGGTGTGCAGCCTCACCCAGCCCCAGAGTCTAATCAGCCTGACTCAGACCAGGTGAGGCTGCTTAAACCAGCCACCAACAACACACACTCCACAGTCACATCCTTTACTATGTATCTAGAGCAGTCGTAGAGACTCTGTTGTTATCTGGGTTCTGTCGATTTTTTGTGAACAAAAATAACGCGCCAGATAGAAATGGCGGTAGTTGCTGTCTCTCGTCTTTGGGTTTATCTTCAATTTCAAAGTTGAGATGTTTTCACATCTCCATCTTTTACCTTTAATTATTTATGTATTATTGCGGTAGTATTGTGTGATATTGTGGTATTATTGGCATTCCGTGTTTAATCTGCTCTAACACACATCTCTCTGTCTGTATTTATTATCACCACTGTGTGTGTTTTTGTGACCCTTGCCTTCTCATAATAACAACATCAACGTACAGAATGAGCATGTTGTGGTACTGCACATGTGATAATGATGAAAACACCATTGACCATTGTCCTTGTCTGTTCTTCCGTCTCCGGGCTCCAGGTGAGCGTGGAGGTACTGGTGGAGTACCCCTTCTTCGTGTTCGGCCAGGGCTGGTCGTCCTGCTGCCCCGACCGCACCACGGAGCTGCTGGAGCTGCCCTGCGCCCGGCTGTCGGTGGGCGACGTCTGCATCTCCCTCACCCTCAAGAACCTGAGGAACGGATCGCTGAAGAAGAACCAGCCCCTGGAGCTGACCAACACCACCACCACCAGCTCCGCGGCCTCCGCCGCCTCCGGCTACAGACATCTCAAGCCCCCCCGGCCCGCCCCGGACACCCCCCGATGTGGAGGCGGAAGCTCCAGGCCCGGGGAGAGGGAAAACGGAGTGAGACCACAGCAGACCCTCGGAGGTGGAGCAGCCATTAAAGCTGAGAACGGAATGGAACTGAGGTTTGGGGGGGATGATCGAGGGTCCGTACCCGCGGGTCAATGCGCGGCCGGGGCTTTGAAGCCAACCAGGGGCCGCAAGCGGCGGTGGTCGGCCCCCGAGGGCCGCAAGGTGGATAAGGTGGAGGAGGAGAAGCTGCCTACGGTGCTGCCCAGGCCCTCCTTCCTCCCGCATGACGTGAAGGTCAGCATCGAGGGACACTCCAGCTTTGGGAAGTGAAGGAGAGTTCTGGACCGTCCAATGATGAATCCTGGAGATCCGCAGAAAAAGCGTTAAAAAAAAACAAGAAATCGGAATTGGCATCATTGTTTTAATTCACTCTTTTTTTCTTTTCTTTTTTTTACTGCATTACAAGTTTTCTTTCAACCCTCAAGTAGTAGTCTATACCCAAGTTTTACCCCCACATTTTAACACTATACATTAGGTCCACCGTAGTTTTAACACTTTTAAATAAGATTCAAATGGATTTGGTGGTATTTTATTTTGGAAAATAGTCCTTGCTCTTTTGGTTTAGTCGAGTGTTTTTATTGAAGGGGGTGTGCGGCAGGGATTTGAGTACTAAATGTTTATCACAGCAGCATCGCTTGATGCCTGGAGGCTGCATCTCTACGATGCTGGCCTCTAGACAGACCTGTACACTAACCCAGATACTCAGGAGAAAGGCCTGGATGGGAATCTCTGCTCTGACGTCACCAGAGCATGTCACCAGAGTGAGACGAGAGAGAAGTATCGGATGATGTTAATGTTCACAGAGTAATGTGTTAATGAGTCGTGAGAGTTTTCTTTTCTCAGTGGGGTGGGGGTTGGGTGTAGAAAAGAGAAAATAAAACCTCTTTCTACGTGTCTGTATTATAAATGTGGTATGATGAGCGATTCACTATTTAATCAGTTGTGCCAGACGTTATCGATGATGTCATCAGACAGTGCCGGTGTGCCACACAACAAAGAAGGGGGGAGGGGCTAGGAACTCTTCTCTTTGTCAAGTTTGGTTGCAATGGAATCCGTTTAATCACAAGCAGTTTCATTCGATTTGTGTCACTTTATGTTTCCTTTTATTCACTAGAAGAGATAATGATGTCATGATTGTCTAAAACCTCAATCAGTGGTGATTTAACTACAGGTTATTATGTCATGTCTTTAATTCAACGCAAACATTTAACACACACGCTTACTTGGGCACCCATATATTGTCTGGTCCTCACCACACAGCCGACGTTAAAAAACAATTTAAACCTTCTCGAGAAAGTCTACGTGCGTGAGAGCAACCGAGAGAGCGTGCTTTTCGAGGCTAGAGGTGTTAGGTTCAAAGCACTTTTTTTGTTTTGTTTAGTTTTTCTTTGTTTTAAATCCGCTACGCTCGACACCCGCTCCGGAACCGTGGATGTTAAATCCCGAATACGTCTCCTCTCTTACACAGTACTGTATGTGCTTTTGTTTTTTCGTTTTATTCGTGTTAGTTTGTTTAGCTGGGGTGGAAGTAGCTACAGCACTTTGGAATGGAGAGGAGCTTTAGGATGTGGTTTGTTGTGCCATGTGGTCACATAGGAGACAAGGAGACTGCAAAGGATGCAAGGAAAGGGACAGTTATATTGGCGCAAGTCCCCGGGTTATTTTGGTCGATGGAGAGCGAAAATGGTGAGGGAAAGAGCGGCTGTTTCCCAATCGCTGTGGCCATGATTACTTGTGATGGTCGTATATGTGAGAAATCGGACAGATGGAAACGAGGACAGAGTGTAACGTGCAGGAAAACTAGCATCAGGTGATATGCTAGACTGAGAGCAATTTCTAGAAGCTCAGGCCACAGAATGTCGAAGGGTGTCGTATACCTTTTTTGTATATGTTTGTAATGTAGGTATGTGTGTGCTAGAGAGAGTGTGTGCACGGAATGCGGGTCACGTGTGTATGTCCCATACACGCATACACACACATAAACACTAGCTTGCACACACAAAATGCAGTTTGTACACACACCAGCACGCAAAAATAAAAACCAGACGACATTGAAACACTGAGAATTTATAGAGCTCCATTCATACTGTATTTAGGACTAAGACTAAGAATGTGTGTGTGTGTGTGTGTGTGTGTATGTGTGTGTGTGCGTGCGTGCGTGTGTATGCTCTAAGTTGCGTATACACTTTTTGCAGAGAACCTGGTTGAACTTCAATTAATTGGTTGACATTGAGTGTACTGTATGCAAAGTGTGTATAGGAATGATATGATATACTCACATGATATATATATATATATATATATATATATATATATATAGACTTATGTTTAAATGTTCAGTGTTTCTACTTAAGCAGAATCTTGCAATTTGCACATTAGGAGAGTCGTCGGGGTGGGGGGGGGCATGACATTACTGGCCCCTACACACACACATACATATACACACACACACACACACACACACACACACACACACACACACATACATACACACATACACACACACACACCCTTTAATACACGAAACACTGGATGGCACTTGGGATTAAGGTGCAGACAGGAGTGTCAGTTGGTCACAGAGTGTTGAAACTTGAAAAGGTGGATAACAATCTAAAATTCTGACAGTTTGTAGCTCCTGTTTTGCCCCCAACATGGAGAATTTAATCCATCCAGATGTTTTTTCGTCTTCATCTCCATTTTCTAAGCCACTCAAAACATCTGCTTTAAAACAGTCCACCAGATGAAGCACATTGTATTCAGATGTAGTAGCAGTTAAATTAAGCAGTTAACTCAATGTGTGCCATTGTCTGCTTAGCCCAAATTTCCGACACCGTTTTCTGGGGATCATTTTTCATCTTGTAATGAGGCCCTGTTTCTCTTGAAACTCCTTGACTAACCAACTGTTAGTTTAGTTTTTAATCCCACACAAGTGAACGAAAATCTCATCAAAATCTCATCTGTCATCCAGTTGTTGAAATTCGATGGCATACACATGTTTATATTATTATTTCAGTCAAAATATGACAAATCTGCCACTTATAAAAACCAGAAACAACAATACGCTGGGAGAGGTATATGTTGGCGTGGGGCAATAGGATGATCTGAATGTAGCGATGAAGCGATGGTGTCGACGTCTTGTTGTGAGTGAGCAGAGCATGTGCAGGTTTGGACACGTACTGTGTGTGTGTGTGTGTGTGTGTGTGTGTGTGTGTGTGTGTGTGTGTGTGTGTGTGTGTGTGTGTGTGTGTGTGTGTGTGTATGTGTATGTGTGTGTACCTGAGCAGCTCTGCAGAGGAGACTAAAGGCCAAGCCCACTGCATCTGCTCTATCTCCTGACTGAAGACCCTCA
>OOFB01009295.1:0-16994 GCA_900323305.1 Trachyrincus murrayi | reverse complement strand
TAAAGGGCTTCTGGTGAAGACAGACATCATCGATGTCACAGGACTGAACGCTGACATATTTTGCTCAAACATACGTGTGATGGCTTTATGAATGTCAATGTTGAGAGGGTAGGAGACAGGCAAACACCCCAGAGAGAGGTAGGAGACACCGCAGAGAGAGGTAGGAGACATATGGGTAGGAGACACCCCAGAGAGAGGTAGGAGACACCCCAGAGTGGGTAGGAGACACCCCAGAGAGAGGTAGGAGACATCTGGGTAGGAGGCACCCCAGAGAGAGGTAGAAGACAGCCCAGAGAGAGGTAGGAGACATCTGGGTAGGAGGCACCCCAGAGAGAGGTAGAAGACAGCCCAGAGAGAGGTAGGAGACATCTGGGTAGGAGACACCCCAGAGAGAGGTAGGAGACAGCCCAGAGAGAGGTAGGAGACATCTGGGTAGGAGACACCACAGAGAGAGGTAGGAGACATCTGGGTAGGAGACACCCCAGAGTGAGGTAGAAGACACCCCAGAGAGACATAGGAGACATCTGGGTAGGAGACACCCCAGAGTGAGGTAGGAGACACCCCAGAGAGAGGTAGGAGACAGCCCAGAGAGAGGTAGGAGACATCTGGGTAGGAGGCACCCCAGAGAGAGGTAGAAGACAGCCCAGAGAGAGGTAGGAGACATCTGGGTAGGAGGCACCCCAGAGAGAGGTAGAAGACAGCCCAGAGAGAGGTAGGAGACATCTGGGTAGGAGACACCCCAGAGAGAGGTAGGAGACAGCCCAGAGAGAGGTAGGAGACATCTGGGTAGGAGACACCACAGAGAGCGGTAGGAAGGTTAACAGAAAGAAAAAAAAAGCTGTCAAACAAACAAACAAATGTGACTCATGGTGACTCAACGACACATCACAAACAGGCCTGGTGTGTGTGCATGTTAGGGCTGAACAATTAATCAAAATATTATCTAAATCGCAAGATAGCCAAGTGCAATATCCAAATCGCAGGAGCTGCAATTTTTTGATAATGGTAAAATGTGTAAATGTAAATGTATAACACCATTATAAATGAAGTACTGTAGTGCTGCAGAGATGCCCTGGCCTACAAATGTTTTTTCTCCAGATGTAAGAAAACATGTTTGTGATGCAAAAATGATCATTCCCACTAATAGTGAATCATATCGCAATATCTGTCAAAATAATCGCAATATGATTTTCTTCACCATATCGTTCAGCCCTAGTGCATGTGCGTGTGTGCGTGCCTGCCTGCCTGTATGTGCGGTGACCGGGCTGAGCTTGTTAAGACTATAAGCAATGCATTTCATGACCAGTATGACCAGTAGTCATCAAGGAGGGGTTGGGGGGACGACGACTGTATTGACTATGGTTACATCATCCCTCGGTCTTGTTCTGAAATGATGAAGGCATCATATCTGCCAGGAAACCAGCGCATCACTGCATCACACTGTTTCATCCATTATTAAAGTGGACACCACAACCAACCACAACCAATACTAAGAGTCCCGTTTCTTTATTTTACAATTGCTTGAAATGTCCCCAATGATGGGGAAAGCGAGGCTATGAGGAGGAGCGGGAATGTAAGAGGGCCCTCTTCATACATGTCTTCTCCTACATGCCATAATAACCCACGCATGGCGACACCATCTCAACACCACCCTGGTGATGTTGTCCACTGTCAGTGTTGGTTGCTGGTTTGGGGCGTGTGAGTTAAAGTTGATCTTATAGCCGCCTTGTGAAGTTGTCTGATGAGCCTCATGAGAAGTTGAAAATAAACTTGGTCGGGCGGATGGGCATCCATGCATCCATGCATCCGTGCATCCATCCCAGACCGCAGCTTTGATAGATGAGTGCAGCTAGAAGCGAGGCTACATACACATACACATACTGGCTTACATCAACCCAGTTGATCGCCCCAGACCAATGCTCAGTAGGTCCACTGCAGTGAGTGTATTAACGCAAGCGGGTGTGTGTGCGTGTGTATACAAACGTCTGAGCCCAAGAGCCAAGATTAGCCTTACAATACAGCGTCCAGGTGGCTGCACCATGCGAGGCCAAGAGAGCCCAAAGGTTGTGTTGCATGCACATACATGTCCTCACAACACCCATTCGGCACGTTAAATCGGTGCATGCACACTTTGTGAACACGGATACTTAAGCTAGCAGCGTCGACGGCCGCAACAACAGAACTGGGTCAGAGCCAGAGCCCATATAGCAGAGCAGGGGACAGTTGGCGTGGCAACCAACAAAAGATGTTTTGTAACGCCCCCCGATGGCGGGCATGCAGCCATCTGTGTACCAGCATCGTTGAGGCCCCTTCCATACATCTTTCTCGTGTCTCATTAACTCCCTCTCTTCATCACTAGCTTTCCTTTCCCTCGGCCGGCGGCCGCAGACCCCGGGCCGCTGGGCTCGGGTGAAGTCGCGTTGGGACCACGCCGGCACAGTCACGCGATACACGTACAGATGAGCGAGGAGCCGTTTTTCCGCTGACTTACGAATGTTTGTGATTTTCCAAAGTTCCCAGTAGAAAGTACTTATTAGTCCAGTTCCCAGTAGAAAGTACTTATTAGTCCGTTGGTTATGGCCAAAACGCGGATGACGCTATCGCGTCGTCAATGGACATACAACACATTTCAAAGTGTGGACTTTTGCCTATTCATGCGCTGTATAGCCTACCCAAGTCAATATTAGCTCAAAGCAGACGGCACAAAGCCTGTGAATGGGAATCTATCTTGGCTCTTTAACCAAGGGGGAAAAAAATGGTTACTGCTGAGCAAACACGTTCAAGTGCCCACTAGCGTGAATATATGGTGATGTACCGTATATGCATGCAGTTGTATCAGCACATGCGAAGGTGTATCCGTTCTCTTCCTGACTGTGGCTGGAATACAAAATGGACTCCTGCTGTTCCTCGGAGAGAGACGTGTCCCTAGCTATTCCAGTCACGTCCTTCCATCACAACAAATCACCACAGTGGGAGAAAGGAGAAAGGAGAGATGAACATACATACTCCTCTCATCTCCTCGCATTCAGCCTTCCTTCCCAATATTAAGAACCCTGCCCTGCCAATTCAGCGGCAGCCCCATTTCAATTAGCCTGAAAGGGAAAAAAAAATGGCGCAGAAATCTAATCAATGTGTTAATTCATACTACAGCGGGCGGACATGCATATTTCGCTAAGTGGTTAATGTCTTGCAATTGTTTCATTTGGAGCATTCAACAGTCATTCAACATCGTCGTGAGGCAGACTGCACGCTGCTGTGTGTATTGAGTAAAGCAAATGCAGTCTGTTGTCAACATGCTGACTGTGTGTGTGTGTGTGTGTCTCATTAACTAAACAAATTCTCTTTAGTCCTCTTTAGTTCTCATTGTTCCGGAGCTATATGAACACAAAATTAACCGTTCACAACTGATGGTTTCATCGAAGAACGACCCCAACGAGAACCATGGAGAGTACGTGCTCTGTGTTTCTGACTGCCTGGCCAGTCCTCCTCCTCCAGCAGGTCGTCGTTTATGACAGCATCGATAGGAGAGTAGAGAAACATGAACACTCGGCTGCCCTCACCGTTTCAAATGGCAGGACAGTCTGAAGCGCTTTGTAGGTGCATCTTGAGAAGCTGTCGGCGTTGTATCTGCCAACATGGTGGCCTCCAGATATCCAAGTCTGGCTTTTTTTATGCTTTTGTTCTGTTCTTTTATTCTGTTATAAAGACTTTTCGTCAAAGTAATGCTAGCTGGCCTATTTAATGAGCCATCTGGTGGTTAAAAATGTCTATTATTCTATTATCCCCATAACAGCATGCATCTCACTTTCAAGGAGACAATCAAAAGAGATGGAAGTAAACTGTGTGTGTGTGTGTCTAAAACAACAGTGGTGTTGACATAGGCAACTGTCACCGTTACATAACACTAACTAAACTGCATCCCTCAAAGTAAACAAACACCTTTCGTGAAAAGGTGTCCTCCCCCCCAAAAGTAAATTAGGGTTATTAATTAACGAGTATCGCAGTATTACAAAATATCACCGGTATGAACATGCTTGTTACACATAGACTTATGGGCTTTTAAAAAAGACACAGAAACAAACAGGTGGATTAGTATTTCAACTCTTTACACTAGACTACTGCGTGTGCCTGTGGCCCGGCTGCTGATCATTTCAGAGACATTTCAGAGACAAAGAGAGCAGCATTTCCCTGCACACTTTCTATAGGGTGCAGTCATTTTGCTTATCGTCAATATGAAAATGGGATATCAAACTAAATCTGGTTTGATCGACTCTTCTTCTTCTACTTCTTCTGCAGCTCTACGATACAACCTCCATGTTTCACCAACATCAAAAACGTCTCCGAGTCTGAGTGCATGTCTAGACGTCTACTCCATACAGAAGCATGCCTCTGACCAGAAACAAGGTTAAAAAGCTATGTTATTCATTTAGGTCTGTGTGATTTATGTTTCTCCTTTTCATCAAACACGTCGCTCACGCTCCATCAAGGATATTCAAGGAATGACTCGCATGCTTGCGAAACCTCTCTGCAAAATACCAATGGTAAGAAGTTACAAAGCAGCTGAGATGAATTCAGACGGAGCTATTGGTGAAATACATGGTATAGCTCTTCCATGACACTTTTTACAGAAAAATGCTACATATTTAGCATCCTGTTTTATTGCTACCCACTGACAGAGCTTTTATACATTTATTTCAGGTAGAGTACTACTGTGTGTGTGTGTGTGTGTGTGTGTGTGTGTGTGTGTGTGTAAGAAGTAGCCAGTTTGCCTGTCATGTTTGTACTTTATTGGGGTGCTCTTCCAAAGCCAAACCCTGGCTGCTAATGCACCAAGTATCCCGTTAATGACTTTGACAGCAGCTTACAACGATGTAGTACTATAGTAATGATGTATAACAGCTAAAAGTATTTTTACACCACAGAGAGGAACATTTCAACCAACTCCATTTCATTGCAAGAATAATGTAAAATGAGGACGCTGCGTGACTCGTTTCTTTTAAATTCCGCCTCTCATCACTTTTAGTTGGTGCGTCTGGAAACGCACTTGTATGCAACTGATGGCCCGAGCGCATCCACACGATATTTCCATCTGCTTTACGGTGCGGGCAGGTAACCGTAGCTCCCTCAAGACAATAGACTCATGAATAAATGGGCTCCCCTAGCCCTAACTCTGTTGCTGTAAGAGAAGCCCGTGTATCACCCGGCCCTGCATGAGTGCCCCTTGATGATCATCAAGCATATGGTACTCAGCCACCACCACTCGCCAGAGAGACATTTTCCCTTCTCTTCTCTAGAAATCCTTCATCCGAGTTTGCCTTTACACATCGATCTGCTCAAACAATTTGCACTGTTGCTAGACTGGAACAACAATGATCCCACCTGGCATCTGCTAAGCATGGGCGTGTGCATCAAATATTTGGTTTTTCTTGTGATACAACAGCTGTAGGGGGACAGTATCACTACCACCGCACTAAAACAGTCCTGTGACCTTTCCTCAACATGAGTTCTATATTATCCACCGGTCCATTCGCGTTGCATGCTCTTTTCAGCAATGTGACATAAATTAAAACTTCTGAAAACGCCAAACACTTGTGATGTGTGAAAGTGTGATGGTGCAGTAGTTCTACACCAATGGAGAAGAATATAAATGTGTTTGGTGTACAAACAGCCACAAGCACGCGGCGAGAAACCTGTCTGACTTGTTTGCTGTGTGCTCGTCCTCCAGGCAAACCGACATCGAGAAACATCAAGATTCAGAATGATTTGGCCTAAACTAACAACCTCATTTGAGAAGGAAATAAGTCTACTGGAGGACTGCTGATTCAGCAATATTATTTGACAATTACTGCATAAAACATGTATACAACCAAGTTAAGAATTCAACAGAGGTGTCTGAAATAACCTTAGATAAACGGTTTAATGGCTTCTTGGGAAATTTGGCTGCTGAAGGCTAGGATTAATTTCATTATCCAGTATATATATATATATATATATATATGTGTGTGCCAAAAACAGACATCTGGATCCAAAAACCTACTTTAAAAACTAACAAACTGCAAGAGAGGCACTCTGTTTAGTCATGTGAAGAGGTTCATGTGAAACCAGGTCATACGGAACAACTGTGGTCAGGGAAGGAGCAGGAGGGAGTGAAGGAGGAAGAGGATGAGGGAAACGGAGATGAAGATACGGGAAAACAGGGTTACGCAAGGATTTCATCCCTTCTGTCCTGGGAAGTGCTTGTCTACGGGCAGATGTCTAGCAACAAGAATGCTAGCTAGTTACTTAATGCTAGCTTGTTGAGCGGAATAAAGTTGAGCGGCAAGCAGACCTTTCCATCTTTAAAGAGATTCAATCTGCATCTCTTGCAATGTCCTCGCCCGTCAAATAAAATGGCAGTCTAAACACAAACTCCATCCTTCTCTCCTTAAACCTACCTTAATTTGACCACAGATATTTGACACTCCTCCCTTCTCATCCTTACCATGCACCAAGATTAGAGGGCTGGTCAGGATTTGTGGTTAGCAGAGGAATTCACTAGTCTATTAACACCAGGGCTCTGGCTTGTTAAAAAGCCTCCCCGACTTCAGCTTCCCCGAGCAGCACATACCTCGAACGTATCTACGTCCGTACCATTTACAAGCCCTGCCTGGGGTTTGGGTTGGTTTGTGAAGGGAAGGGAGGAGATTCAGGAGGGAAAGGGAGAAATCAAGGGCATTTATTAGTTTAATCTTCATTTGGACACCACCGGGAAAGGTCGGGAGGGGGGGGTTCTACAGTTGTATTATCGTTCAGAATGACCGCTAGGGACAATTCCCACATCGCCCTTAACAGCCATCAAATATACGACTGTGAGAAACTCGTGACAACCTGGATTCACAAGGAGACACCATCAGCTCACACTCAGGAGCCTAGAATAGATCTGAGAGCCAACTGCTGAACTAAAAAACATAAAAAACAGGGACTAACAAACTGTGTGCCATCCATTGAAAGATGTTTCCCAATACGCAGTGGTGCGAAATGCCAATTCCATCAAAAACACAGCTTACACAATATAAACAGCTGAGGCAGCCTCCTACATAAATATACTGTCTATACATATAATTTATGCATTCAGCCATGCTATCTAACGCTAGAATCCTAAAGCGTGTAACTTCAAGCGAGGACTCAGTAAGTTTCCCTCATCACCATCTCAATTCCTCTAGGCAAAGCTCCAACTCCCAAAAGATATTAAGATGTCTGTGGTTCCCTCACTCTCATGACTTTCACACAAGGGAAAGGAGAAAGGAACTCTGTGTTTAGTTAAAACATCATGGAAATGCCTTAAGCAGGATTGAGGAAGAAATTCAAGCTGAAGATTCTGGATTTTAGACAAATCAACTTCAAACAACCCCTTAAACAACACGCCAAATTTAATATCCAAATAATCCCATTTCGGGAAGGGAATATAAACTGGGGGCAATCCACATGCTGATACAATATGTGTGGATATTAAGACAGATGCTACCTCAGTGGCAGGGTCCAAAATTAACTTCTAGGATTATTTTTACCTGCCAGAGTAGAAAAATCTACAGGCCAAGCAATTGTTTTAATATGCAACCCTGAATTTTTTTACCTGCCAAATGTCAAATCTATCAGCCATTGGCTGGTGCCAGGTGTTCATTTTGGACCCTGCTCAGTGGTACATCAAGCATCTTGTATGGACAGACACACAGCAGATCACACCACAGAGAAGAACAAATAGGGGTATCGAGGCACTTCTCGACCAAACTTCACACCATCGTTACGTTAGCTCCCCTTTCATGCAGACTACCTAATGTGTAATCTAATGTCGCAGAAAGGAACGGCAGAGTGGATATAATTCCAAAAGATTGAGATTCATAAGAAAACAGTCAAACAATATGTTGAAAAAGTTCTCGAGTGCACCCTTATCTCTTATTTAACCATCTTCCCGACATTTCTGTCTGGCACTCTCACCCCAAGAACACCTAATCAATGGAGCGATCAGATAAAAAGTTCTGTTGGTCTTGAGTGACCCCAAGTCCGTCCCACTTGAGGCACGGGTCCAGACTGCATCACTGTGAACACTAAGGATGAGCAGATGAGCAGGCTGGTGCATTTGGACCAAAGTTTTCAGAATGATGTATAAACGAGATCTCCATGAGGATTTAGAATTTAATATGGATCAAAGTGCGTGCTTGGGTGTTTGGCTGCAGTGAAAATCCGTAACACAAGTGAAATGGTGTCTAATCTAGTGACATCCCCATCATAATAAGCTCAAAAAGCTGATTAGTATAATGTTACAATGGTTAACATTGAGATGGCTCGCCTCTTGATACAGCCTCTGAGAAACCATCACAATAACTAGTAGAAGGCATGGAAAGCATTATGCATACAAACAACATAAAACCATCTCTATGTCACAATAACTAGTACAAGGCATGGAAAACATTATGCATACAAACAACATAAAACCATCTCTACTCTCCCTGTTGGGAACATCAATGCCTGCTCTATCCTGTGGATGGTCTGATGTCTGCTAATGAAATCCCATCTGCTGTGAGTCACCCACACACACCATCAGTGGCAGCCCAATAGCCAACAGAGGACCGTCTCCAGCGTCACTTTCAGTTGAAACTACATCCCTTGAAAATATTAATCACACACACACACACGCGCACATAAAATCAACAAACATAACTACCCCCACCCAACGAATCATAGAGTGAAGTGAAAGACCAGTGTGTCTCCTACATGTCCCATCACTACACAATAAGGGAGGTTCTGCAAATCAATGCAGCAGTAGTAGTAGTAGTAGTAGTAGTAGAAATACATGGATTTATAAGAGCGCTTTTCAAGACCGTTGTTGTTACTTCCATCACAATTGGTGGTTACCCCCTGTGAGAATCAATTCAAGATGGACTACTGACAACTTTAGTCTTTGTAACTCTATGGTTTAGATTACAAGCTGATATGATGGAGTGCATTCAAATCAGTCCCTGAGACACAACTGTTCCATTTAACCGCAACTCCCGTACAGACACATAGTACAGACACCATGAATAAATGTCTGTATGCGTAAGTGTGTTTAAAGATGCATGTTTCCCTTCAACTATCACACATTTGTTTTTTAGTGGCGGTAGCTGAAGACGTGTGTGTACTCTGCCATGGTAACTCTCTTCAATCGCATCACTTCCTGTGTGTCAGCATTAATTACTGCTGTAATCACAGCTGCAGCCAAATTATGGCATAACACACACAGTACCAGTTGCTTTTTAACATGCCAATGACCACCAAAGGAGAACACAAATGCGAAGAGATTAACTGTGGTGCATTAAGACATAACTCATTGCAAGCCAAAGTCAACCACGAGCGTCTTGAACTTACATTGCATGTCCATCGAAGACGGTTCACGTCAACGGTATCCACTAGTGAACTATAACCCGATGTCAACAGAAAGGCTACGCGAACGAAATAATGCAAACACACTCCCTTCATTTGTTCCTGTACGAGTTTACTGTCAAACTGTACAAGCCTCTTAAACTAGGACACTTGCCCCCTAGCTTAAAAAACATGATTCATGTGCGTGTTTTCCTTTTTAATCACTTTCTTACGCCAGCCCTTCAAATCCTCCCAACCCTCATCTCATCAACCCTTCCGACTATCGCTCTTGTCAATTCACCCATCCACTTGAATGTCAGACTACGCTTCCTTCGCTATAGATCTCCCAACCAGGGAGGGAAGGGCTGGTGGTGCTGCTGCTTCTGGTAATCTCTTCTTGTAGCCATGTCTCCGAGTCACTGCTCTGTTGCATTCTCGGCCGATTGGAATTGACATCTGTTTGCACAGCGCTGGCACGCAGCCACGCTGCACACACACACACACGCACACACACACACACGCACACACACACACACAATCAAACTACAGCATGTGACACGGCCACATTCATAGAAGAACTAAAAGGGTACACCGTTTCCTACAAATGACAATCATGTCAAGTCTATACAGAACAGGCTAAAAGCCCTTCCACTGACTTCTCAAGCCTAGTGCTGGTGGTTCTGTGCCAACATAGAGAGGTCAAACGTTTAATCCTCATTAAATACAGTCTATGGTTTAATCCCAAGTCTGCAATAATGTCCCAAACGCACAATGCATTGCATTTGTTCATGAAGGAATCACGCGTGAAAACGCGGGCACACTTCGTGTTATTGTGGCTTGAAAATGGCAACGATTTCTAATATACGCATTTCATATTGATGATGAATATATTGGCTTGATCTGACCGTGGTCCTGTTTATGTCCAGCGAAAGAAGAAAAAAAACAGGGGTGGTGTTGTGTGGTTGCAGACGAGGACGACACCAACACTGCTAACCGTTAGCGTGGGAGCTGCGTACATTATGCAGAGATGTCATGCATTATATATGGGCAAAGTAAACCCAGTAGCGTGGCACTCCCCACTCTCGCGTTAATCTGTGTGAGGGAAAGGGAGGCGAGGTGCTCGTCTGCGGGGTGGGGGGGGGTGAAGACGGGGAGGGGGTTGACTGTGTGACAGAACGCTGAGGCGCCAGAGAGACGCGTAGCGGAGTGGAGAGCTGCTGGGACTCGGGGATATAATAGTAGGTGAAAGAGGAGGGCGTTGGGGGGGTGAAAGCTTGAGGGAGTGAATAAAACGATAATTGAAGTGCTTAAATTGTTGGAAAAAGAACTCATCGCCAAATAGGATTACCTGAATGAGAGTAATTTGTTGTACTTTGCTAAAGGATAAGTAGACCCCCCCGTTTCAGCAGGGGAACTTCCGCCTACGAGTTAAAAAAAGCAGTCGTGACAGTCGTAAAGGTTTTAGAAAAAACAGACACATGGGGTTCCATTGGAGCAAGTGTGAGGGGCGTGGTCAAACGTTCTCAAAACCCACGTCACACTTGCTTGAACTAGGGTGCGCAGCCAATAGAGAACAACAACTCTGAAAAGGCGTTTTTAGCCGCTAACTTCATGTATTTTACAGAGAATTTCCCCTGTTTAACAACTTTATACATTTTTGTCAAAAATAACACAGAAATGTTCACCAACATTTTCGACTGGAAAAAGTGATTTTACTTACCCTTTAATAACTTGACATACTGTATAACTAATCATAATCAAAATAAACAAGTATAGGGAAATCAAGCAACCCTTCACCACTCTTCAGTGGTGCCCTCATTGGCTCTCGCTCATCAAGTCAGCCCAATAAGATGGTGGAAATGATAATGATTCAACACCTGACACCGGGGCTCCAGCCAGCCTCCTTCCATTTCTATTCTTCTTTATGTATTTTCCATTTCCCTCTGGGGCTTTTAACACCGTCAATGTTTCTCTCATAGCCTCACACAGTCCTCTTCCACTAGCCAGTCCTCCCATCTCTGTCTTTACTCATCATGTTTGTTTGGCTTGTGCATTAGGCTAGACTCAAGTCTCTCTCTCTCTCCCTTATTGGCTATCTCCCTTGGTCTTCTATTTTTCGTCAGATTGTCTGCCCTGTTTGTCTCTTTTAGATTGGGTTCTTTGGGTGACTGTCGCGCACGCACGCATGCACACACACACACACACACACACACACACACACACACACACACACACACACACACACACACTCTCTCTCTAATCCAGGGTCAGAGGGTGTGGATAAGATCAGGTGTGTGTGCATGTCCTTAACAGCAGAGAGAGACATCAGTCACCAAATAACATGTCTGCTGTCCAAAATACAGCAAATCATTCACTGAACAGAGTTCCTGAAAAATACAAATCTTTTTTAAGCAGGATATGCTAGAAACAGGAGGAAACTTCTGATCATTGCATATAGCACGCATATGCATGTTGTCGTCTTATATTGTAAAATATCTATATACTGAAAATAATTAAAAAGCTGTGATGCAGGCATTTAAGAAAAATCTACATTATGAAATGCATGCGATTAATTCACAAAATGGCGACCTTCATACAAGTTAGCATAAATGTCTCATTCAAGCCAAAGGTCAAATTAGGAATTATTATTCAGAACATAACATAACATAACGCACATGAGCAGCCACATCAAAATCGAAACAGTCTTTTATGCAGTTAATTATATTTCATAAAGCTTGCAGCACTAGTAAAGGGAAATCCTGTTGCCCTGGAAGAACCATCTCTGTATTTATATCCCCCTGGAACGGCACAAACGCATAGTTTTATCTGGGTCAAGATCTCCGACACGTCCATCGCATAAACTTGTGTGATGTAAAAAAACTACATCAATCATAGATTGGCAAGGCAAATGTGTGAACCTCAAAATGATGAAATGTCTGTCATGCGAGGGCGCTGTGCTGTCTAGTGTGAATAATACTATGGAGCGTAGACGTTTGTGAGTTCCTGCCTGCTGCCTGCCAGAGTGTCTGTCCCTCCTCTGAATGTCTTGGTTGAGGACATTTCGGTGTCGGTAATTGTCAACCACAAAAATATCCATACTATGAACTCTGGCACACTCTTCCTAAAGAGCGATAATTCCTTACACACACGCACACGCACACACACACACACACACACTACATCTTGACAGGCCACATAATAGAATATTAATAGCCACCTGGGTACCATGATAGTATTAAGACCTGTGTGGTGCAAGTGCGGAGAGTCCGATTACTGTTGTGCTTAACAAGGTCAGTGCACACATGTGCACACGTATCTAGGAACATGACGGGATTGTTGAATCATACCAAAACACTCGACTTGATCAAAGGCCAGGGCGGAGAAAACGGAATACTGATAAGGAGGTAGCGGTTTAGTTTCCTGGAATACAAACCGCATTTCCCATGAGCCACCTCTTCTCGCTTATGTTTTGTAGAGAATAGTATGAGCCCATTTGGTAGGAAGGTAATGATGGCTTATTTTACCTACGCTTTTCTTTTCTTTTCTAGTATATGGGCTTTCAATGATTCAATGGGATTTCCCTGGTACAATCGTACTATTTAGAAAACGTGGAATCATTACCATGATATTCATAATCCTCTTCGCTCGGTTTCTTGCCCAAATGATCCTCCTTGAATTGTAATGATTAGAAGATGCTTTATACTGATGGGCAAACAGAACTCACACAGCAAAACAAAATAATACAGAAAATTGTCTTCCCTAAGAAGATAATTTTTAAGTAAAGGGTGTATATATAGGCCTAAATGTCCCCTGTGGGACAGGAGAACAGTGTACCCCTGGGTCATCAACCTGGATCAATTTCATTGTTTTCCCTCCCCAAAATGTTTTGTGCTGAAGACATATCTTAGAGGGGGTGCTCAGACAATAGTCAAAATAGTTTGAGAACCACTGGATTAGGTAAAGAATTTGCTCATTTAAAAACGGGAGTATCATTTGTATTTGCCCGCTTGTAATACCTTCTTGTAATTTCTAGGTTTAAAGTCCAATGGCCACTGGCATCTGTTAATCCGCCAGCATGATTACCTGGGAAGCTGCATGCCGGGAGCACCATCGGCCCGGCGTGACTGGAGCTAAGCACACAGGAGGCCTGTAACGTGGCCCAAAAGGAAGGGCGCAGGACGTAATGTGCATACTGTGGCATTACCGCCCTAGTTACTTAATCCCCCACAAGAAATCAGGGACAATACAAAAGAACATCAAGGTAGCTGGAGCATAATTTGTTGTAAGAAGAAACTCTTAAATGCTCATCAACAAATAACAAGCAGCGGTACTTTTTCTCCCTCCTGCAATCTAGAAAACAACCACCACGGGTATAGCACACACGTGCTAGCCCTGCCAAGGCCTAGCAGGCTTAATAAAGGAGCGCTAACGTGGATTAGTGTCCAATTTTAACACCTGACTGTAATCCCGCCTGCATAGAGTGCATGCTAAGCCTGCACAAGCTAGCCTAATGGAGGGGTGGCGACGGTGCTATTTACAGATTGTTGATTTTTTTTCCCTCCTGCTACTGTTACCCAACACCTGGCCCATGACACACATGCAGCCGGCTGCCGCATAGCATGCTACTGTGAGTGTAGGGAGGAGGAGGAGGAGGAAGAGGAGGAGGCTAACACGAAGAAGACGATGCTCATCACTCCCTCAATGAACACAACCTTTTGGTATACTGTGTGTGTGTGTGTGTGTGTGTGTGAAGAAGAAATCCCTTGGTAAGCCTGTGATAGTCGCTGTCATTTTACAAACACAAACCAGAGCGTTGTGACAGGGGACTGCTGCACAATACTGGGCCCTGAGCACGATACTTTAACATTAACACAGTTTGTGTAATGTAAAAGGGAGCCGTCATGCTCAGTGGTTTTGTACTATAAGAGAGTACCGCTTCATTTGTGTTTAGTGAACATTTAGCAAATTCCGGACCAATGACGTCCAATCGTCCAACTTTTCAGTGATTGTTTTGCGCAAGCGGCGATGTTGCAGAGCACGTTTTTTCACAACACACCGTATGAAGCAGTACTTTCTTATGTTAGAAAATAACCTAGCGTGGCGGTTTCTCGTTTAATACAGCTCCGCAATCACGGTCAAAATAATAAAGCCCAGAAAGTCTCCAAGTTGTGTTGGGTCGTTGTTAATAGTCATGTATACATGTACATTACTCGATGTAAAGCCCTAAGAATGGGCTTGTGTTTGGAGGCCATATGAATAAATGTGCCTTGCCTATATCTTCACCAGTAGATACAGTATGTATACTTGAACCTCTACTTGTTCCACATAGGTAATGGAAACATAGTGATGCAGCTTGTTCAATCAAGCTAAATAAACAAGGAATTTCTCTGCCAGCTTGCCATTTATTATCCACAATACCAATTATTGGTTTTCTAATTATCAAGTGTGCCCTGAAAAGGAATATTGTTGTGATACCGAGCTGTAAAAAGAACGGTTGTGATATTTGACTTTGTCAATACTGGCCAGCTCTAATTATCTAATAGAAGTGGCAATTTAGATGATCTAATTAATGGCTGGACGCCAAGTGTACACCTGATCAATGGAGACCCTCGCGGCTCACTGCCAGTATGCATCACTGCTCCTAACTATACTCTGGTGATAAGGCTCCAAGAGACAACCTCAAGAGGAAGGTTTGTCCTGTACAAAAGCAAACAAGACAGACCTCAGACCACGGACGACACAATGCATACAAGGGCAAATAACGGTGGAAATAACCGAAAATAACCATGAGATGGCCCTGAAGAAAACCTCGATCTTAATTAGGACGCGATAGCAACTCAAACGCTCAACATCATAATTTTTTGACATTTTGAAAAGCAGGTAGTGAACTGGGAACCATTTTGTGGAAACTTGACTAATTGGTGATTACACAAACAACTGGAGAACAAGCACAGCACATCTCGCTTCTTTAACAAAACGGGACAGAAGCACCGCTAGCTAAATAATACGTTAAAACTGAACTGGAAAATGTATTTTTAATGCATTTATGGTTCATAACTCATATTAGGCACTATTAGGCACATTGCTATGAAATATATATTATTTACACTGTGTGGGTCGTTTTAAAAATGAAAGTGTAAACACTGAAAAATGTAACAGTGAAATCAATGGATGGATAAATAAATGAATTAATGAATTCAAGGATTAAAAATAGAGCTTTCTGGAGGCCAGCTGCATAGATAGAGAGTCATCCTTCAATCCCTGGTGTACCCGTGATGATGTCATGAAATTAAAGGGACATGAAAACTAAACACTGCCCGTTTATTTTCCCCCCAGATGAAAGCTAAAGCTAGCGCCGTTGGCTCTGGAAAAGGTGTGTGAAATAAAATGTGCTCCATATACATGGTTCCCATATAGCTTCTGATGAACAGCGTCGTAGCGTGAGTAGACGGGTAACGCACCGTGTGTGCTTCAAGCGTGTGGGTGTGTGTCGCGGTGGGTAAGGGTACACACACACACACACACACACACACAAAATACAACACAAAGAGAATTTATACAAGTAAGTACAGCCAGCTGGGCACATAAGCCCCCGCTGCACAATAAACCCTAATAATCCTTTACGTCAACGGGAAGAGGAAGAAAGAAGACCATAATACACACAACCACACAAACACAGGCGTGCGTATGTGCTTCCATTAGCCCAGCCATTGTGCTGCCATGGCAAGAGACACTTAGCCGTGCCCTTCCCTGCAGAATGACATGCAAGTCACCAGCATGCATGGACTCAAAATAGCCCCACAGCTTATGCCATTTGGAGGTGCAACACACACACACACACACACACACACACGCATACACACGCACACACACACACACACACACGCACGCACGCACGCACACACACACACACAAATTCAAATTACCGGCAGAGGAAGCACCTTGGGACAATGGCATTGAGGAGATAGGACATTTTAAAAAGGTAGCGCTTTCTTACCTTCCATCATGGTGGCAGATTTGCATTCCTCTATTTCCAAGGATCCTGGAATGAAATTAAGATGTGGAGGATGAGGAGGAGGGGGGGGGGGGGGGGGTGGTGGAAGGGGGCACAGAAGAGAAGCGCCCCTGGTTACTAAGACGGACGGCACTGAAGAGATACAGTACAGAACCACACCACCACAGCAGCAGCAGCAGCTAGCCGTGTGTGTGTGTGTGTGTGTGTGTGTGTGTGGGTTCAATGAGTGTGTGTGTGCGTGTGTGTGTGTAAAAAAGGGGAGGGGCTGTGAGGGAGAGAGGAGGGGGAGGTGTGTGTGTATTTATGCGCGTGTGGAGGGGGGAGAGGAGGTGGGTAGGGTTTGCTGAGGTCACAGCTGGCCTCAGCCAATCCCTGGAGCTTAGTGGAGTCACATGACATGCAGCCTAAATCCCCTGACACTATGGCCCAGGAGACTCTCTCTCTCTCTCTCTCTCTCTCTCTCTCTCTCTCTCTCTCTCTCTCTCTGCCAATTAGCAGTCAGCAGATGAGGGGGCGATCGAGACGTGTGATTGTAGGGCTGTTAACAAGAGCGTCGGGGGCAGATGGAGCAACTGGTGGAACTCTCACACACACACACACA
>OOFB01009290.1:18817-29795 GCA_900323305.1 Trachyrincus murrayi | reverse complement strand
ACTACAAAAATTCTAATTTCCAACTGCTGCTAGAGTGGAGACCCGAACATTGTACAATGTGTGTGTATGTGGAGCATGATGCTCAAACAAACTAAATCTTACAAAAACTATAAATTGCTTAGATATTTACCTGTGAGTGAAAGCATAAACTGCTGAACATTTTGATATACAATATGTCCATGTAGCTTTAAAACTGTAGGAGTAGCGACAAGTTAGAAAACGACTACAAAAATTCTAATTTCCAACTGCTGCTAGAGTGGAGACCCGAACATTGTACAATGTGTGTGTATGTGGAGCATGATGCTCAAACAAACTTGAATATTTCAAAAACTATAACTCATCGGACTAAGATATTTACATGTGAGTGAAAGCAGAAACTGCTGAACATTTTGATATACAATATCTCCATGTAGCTTTAAAACTGTAGGAGTAGCGGGAAGTTAGAAAAGTACTATGAAATTTCAAATTTCCAACTGCTGCTAGAGTGAGAACTGAACATTCTACAATGTATTTCATTGACAAAAAACTATGAATAAAACTATGAATATTTCCAAAACTATAAAAACTATAAAAAATACAAATACACCCCAAAAACTACATAAGAATATGAACATTTTGATGTAAGTATGAAGTTTCTAGCACAAAAAATGACAAACTAGTTACACTTTAAAGAACCAAAAAAGTGGGGGGAATAATAAAGAAATATGAAAGCGAGAATAACAGTAGTGTGCTAGCTCGCTAAGCTAGCCCACTAATTACCGGTTACCCGGTTTGTCGGGTCCATAAAATACTCTACCCTTCTCGGATCACGGGTCTCTCTCCTCTCGGACATGTACCGGGTAGGGTCTATATTATCTGGGACAGAAACGGGTCGGTATATATATATATTTCTTTAAATTATCTGATCCAATCGGATCTCGGAACCAATTTCCTGGGTCCATTAGGGTTCGGTTCCGTCATTTTAGACCCGTGAAGACCTCTGCTTTGTAGTTCAGATGTTTTTGAATGTAGTAAATGCTGCAGTAGAACAGTTACATAGTGCAGGTTTAACTTAATTAAAGCGGATGAGATGAATACAACAGGTTTTATATATACACGAGCTGTTGGAAGTAAACGAATGAACGATGTACGTCACACCACATTGTGCAAGTAGTGAATTCCAGGCGTTCTGTCATAAGATGACACCTGGGGAACGAGGTTATATAGAGGCAGAACAGATATTTTCATAGAGAATTTCACCCACTAATAGCTAACGGGTGGCTATGGCATTTCTAACTAAATACACTGAAATTGTAGCTCTAAAAACGTACCTACAACAGCACCTTTAATTTTTCTATTAGTCTGGCGAGAGAAGGGAACCTGCATCCCACGAGTAGGCTACTTGGCAGCAAGAGGTAGGATATAGGTCTACTTTCACTTTGTTTGTTATGGTAGTGTCACAGTCACAGACAGTCATGATTTGGAGTTGTCGGAGGGTGTTGCCAATAGGACAGTCAATCCCCTTTCAGTCATTAGAATGCACGACTTGGTTCAGACGAGTTGGAAAATACATGTTCAGAATAACAAAAACAAGTAGACATGTAGACCTCCCGACTTCTGCTACCAGGAATGATATTGGAAATTATTATACAAATGACTGTCAGTGCTGGTGACATAATTGAAAACAATTGAAGTTGGCTCTTCCAGTGCGTGTATGTGTGCGGAGGTTTACAGAATATTTCTACTTAAAAGGTAAGTAAAGATATTGTTTGGTTTGAAGCTCGACTTGACTATCTAAATACATTTGCCTATAGTCCTATATGAGGCCTATACGTTGTATCGTTTATTTGAATTTCATTTGTAGCCCAGTAAAACAATTTTATTCCCCTCATTTGCAATTATTGAAACTATTTAATTTTGACTTCCTAGACTACGTTTTGTAGGCTGCTAGAACAAGCTAGAAGCTGCTAGAACGACATTCCTTGCTCAAGGCCACCTCGTTCTATATTTAACAACTCAACTTACCTGTTATTCAGGTCCAACCTGGATTTCTGTACTACATATAGTTACCTACTTATTTAGTGTAAAGAGAGCCTGCTTGCTAAAATAACACCATTTATGTATTTGCATTTTCTCACACCCCAGGTCCTATTTCACCGCTTTGTGTAGTATTTCACTTTGCTGCGGCTAAACTCGATATCTCTAGCCGCTACTACTTCACACGGAGACATTGCTGCTGTAGTTACAATGGGATTCAAATCGCTGTAGCATCAACCATACGTATCAGATATTAGTTCCGTTCCAACTCAGGGGTTCTGTCACAGAATCACTGTATATAACATTTTTGCAATGAAGACACACATTTATGCTGGGCCAGCAGCCTCGTAATATAAATCCAGAATGCACTTCGGCTTTGCTGGCTTGGGGCGTGGCCATGATCTCCGTACAGCTGCCGAGGCATGGGTTGCGGTCGAATAGTTTTTTTGCTTTGGAAGGTCCCTAACTGAGCGAATGACCCGGAAGTATCTAAGTGGCAGCCATGATAAGTGCTTGTCGAATTCTCTAAATGCTAAGGAAAGGTGCTTCAATGCTTCCTTTCTTATCTCCTTTAGCATAGGGTACACTGGACTATCCTTTACGAAAGGAAAGTAGATAATGCTGTCCCACAATTCCTTGAGGCAGCAACCTTGGTAATGAAGTAATATTTGTCACCGGGTTGTCCACGTTTATAAAGCCTGTATGAACCAACACGGTAAGAACGCACAGGGCGAATTTTCCAAGATGCGCTTTTAGTAGTCCATTTTCGGAACATTGTAGTTTCACCACCACGGCAGACCCACGTCCATAACACCCGCCGTCGCATAATGACGTAGCCTAGTGTAAGTGCAGTCGGATTCTCTTAGCATTGCGGTTGTCTTTTCCTTATAAATTCTCCTTCACACTTTCCTTGACCTCATGACGTTTTCCATAAAGGTCAAGGAAAAGTGGTTAGGAAAAGACTTAGGACATCATCTTTTGACTATTCTACCGCAACCATGGCCTCGTTCGAAAAGGAAACGGCCTGGTAGTCACTGTTAACCTGGCCGATTTGGTCTGTTCTGGCAGCGGGGAGCCAAGATTTGGCCAATGCAGCTAGGTTTCGACGTGCAGTCCCGGACCAGTTGGTCAGAGATTCATTGGATATCCTCTTTTTTCTTTGAGCATAAACTTGATAGCCTCAGCGATAGCTGCATACCGAAATGTTCACCAAAATAGAGAGAGAATATGAGAGAGAGTGTGAGAGAGTAGGTAGCCAGGAGCATGGTTGAGCTTCCTTGTAGGAGTAGAGTCCTTGGGCTTCTTCTCTGGTTTGGGAACACCACAGGGACTATGGTGTCCGGTTTGGGAACACCACAGGGACTATGGTGTCTGGTTTGGTAACACCACAGGGACTATGGTGTCTGGTGTTTTGGAGGAGAGATTTCCTCAGACCATTGACGTAGAAATCCATTGGGGTGATATTGGGGGAATGAGTCTTCTGGCACACTACTTCCATCCTGTGGCACATATCTTTTAACGGTCCATCCATTAGGGGTAGTCCATAGGACAAGTGGGGTCTGACTCTTCAGATTTGGTTGAGTCTGAAGTGGGTTTTGGTCTAGGACATATCGTTTAGCCCTAGTTTGGGCTGCAGTGAAGACAAAGAAGAAATTAGACAAGGCTACTCAAAAGTTATCTATTTTATGTATGGTGTTTCAAACAGCATGCAACATGCAGTGCTTCATGCGACTTAGATTAAGTCAACACCCATGCATATAACTTAACATCTGTGTACATGTATAATGTAGCCATAACTATCATATATCACATCCACTTAACTGTATGTAACTGTATTTACATATTTACAAAGATCCTGATGGAGGAAAGTGATGAGTGTGTTTTGTTTTATCTTACCTGTTGTATGTTGAGCACATATCAAACATTTATTACCATGCTGCCCAGCTGTAGCAGTGAGTCCGGGTGCGAACCATTGTGACTGAACTGGTTTATCCTAGGGCTGGGCGATAAAACGATAACAATAATTATCGCAATATAATTCTCTTCGCTAGAAATATAAGGAAAATTTCGATAAAGTTTGATAAAATTATTTTCCGTGGTTGCGTAGCATGCACAGAAATCGCAGACATCATGTTGACGGTTGCAAAAGAAAGCAGAGTGAATGTTGTCCCTGTAAACACTGGCGACGAAAATGAAAACCACACTGTCTAACTGACCAGCCCAACCAACTTGTTTGTCGGTACCCTGCCAGCATGTTCAGTGATAGGAAGCTTTAATTTGTCTCCGCTTGGTAACACAACAGAGACTGGCTTGAATACAGTATTAAGGCCGGTATTACTTTCACTTTCGGTATTAGGTGCCGAGTGTTTGTAAGCCGGAATAAAAGACTGTTGACCACCCCTGTGTGTCTGTGTCCTGTATAACCCCTACGGTAGCACGGCTGAGTGATTACTTTTAAGGCGCGTTTGACTGCAAAAGCAGTCTTCTGAGCTTCTTTCTACATTCCTTTCGCCGCGATGCAATCAATAATAATTCAAACAATGTTTAAATCTCTTGATTTTCATAGGGACATTCTCGTCTGTCATATTTAGCTAATTCTGTCAATTACATCTACCTTATCACCTTTATGAGAACTACGACAACGATACTCTGGCGCATGCACACATTCGGACTACTTTGGATTATAGCAACCAACAAATGCAGTCATATCGGTGAGTGGTGAACGTTTTTTGGAGATATCTGACACTCGATGTTTGATAAATGGGGAACTTATAGGCAGGACGTAGAGCACTAAGTAAGTCTACGTGCGCTCTATTTATAGAGTAAAGGGAATATATGTTTTTGGCTTAACAAAACGACTCAAACTGGCGGTGGCAAATTAAAAATAATTGAATGTGTGAGGGAGACGAGAGGAGAGGATGGACATGCCTTTTGACGGTCGGAGATCCAACGAAATGCTTCCACCTTTTCAGATCACAAAAATGTAAGGCCAATTGCCTGCAATAGCCAGGCTGCAACAACAATATAGCCTACGATTGTTCACTGTTTGGCACCTTCAATGTGTAGGGTATAAGTTTGAAGTAGAAGTTTGCAGCCGCAAATATTTTGCACCGTCAATAGGAACATTTCTACCGCATCCGGTACCTGCAAGGTGTTCATTTCTGGCCCTGTCTAAAAGCTCAGCAGCCAACCCTGTGATCACAATTTGAACATGCACCGGTTACCCATTGGAATGCAAGTCCAACGCCTTAACCACTCGGCCATCACAGCTTCTTGTCCTGCTGTACAATTGGATTCTTGTGGCTATGGAATCCCAAGTGACATGTACATTTATATTTAGGGCATTTAGCAGACACTTTTATCCAAACCAGTGTAACTAGTAGTCGGACCAGCTCTAAGACTTAGAAGTACTTCACTATTTCAGGAACATTCCCCTGGAGCAACTCAGGGTTAAGTACCTTGCTCAGGGGTACAATGGTGGCAGACCCGGGGATCGAACCCATGACTCTCCGGTGTTCCGTCTGGAAGCACTGTTCCTTACCCACTAGACTACCACCACCCATGTAGCAAATAAAACACGCTTCCCAATATAAAGCATTACATGTGTTTTAAGCACTTCATAGATGCTTGTCAAATTGAAACCACAAAGCCCATTTGTATCCATTTGGTCCTTGACAGAGCTACATGTACACCATAGGATTCCTTTTTAGCGCAACACTGTGAGTAGGATTCAAAACATGCGCAGGGAAATCCCATTGGATTTCAAGTTCAATGCATAACCCTAACCCTAACGTGTTGGTCGTCACAGCTCTACTGGACAAATAACAAAGGGAATCTCGGTTGGTCAACATGGATTGTTCTTTTCTGCTTATATTTCATAAAGCTATTTGGGTCTCATGTTCAAAAATCTCAGCATTGGATTTCAAGTCTATTCAACTATTCAAGTATATGTTTGTACAATGGGATTCTATTTGCAACAGAATCCCAAGTGACACGTAGTGAATAAAACTGGTTTTCAAATACACAGCAACATCTGTTTTAACCACTTCATAGAGGTTTGTCAAATTGAAACCACAAAACACATTAGTATCCATCTCTTTCTTCACAGACCTGAATGGCCACCATTGGAGGCTTTTCTAATACAACGCTGTGAGCAGGATTTGAACCTTCGCGGGGTGACCGCATTGGATTTCAAGTCCAACGCCTTAACCTCGGCTATCACAGGTCAGGTCACAGACAGCATCCTTGCGCAGGGGCCAACACTGTGAGCAAGATTTGAACCTGTGCAGGTAACCCCCCCCCCCCCTCCCTACATTACTAATGTAACAAAACAAATTTTTTATTTCACAATTACACATGTAAATGACAAAATTATTATTCTATTTAAATACCTACCGGTATTTTATAACGAAGTAAAGGCTAAACTGCTGGAGGACTTGAGCAATGCAAAATTCATTGCTTTAACTACAGACGGGTGGACCTTCCGTGCAACAGAGAGCTTCATCACAATCACAGCGCACTACATTACCGACAACTGATGATAGACCGACGGAGCTGTCAAGATTTGTTGTCACTGGGAGCACTTTAAACTAACCTGCTATGTGCTAATCGTAACCAAGCGCTTTCATAGCTGATATCATTAGTTAGTTGTAATAGAAGCCTTAGAAATAATGTTTTATATATTATTATTATTATTATTATTATTATTATTATTATTATTATTATAGAAAACAACAACACAAACAGAGGATCCCACAATGTAATTCGGGTTACTAATCTTATTAACTTCTGGTAATAATTTACCAAATATCTTGGTGTTTTTCAATTTTAACGAATGGAGCTCTTTTGTACAACTTCACACTAAGAAGAATCTCTCGACTGAAGTGAAAACAATGCAAAATGCGCCCTCTGCTGGCGTCATGTGAATTGGCGCTCAATTTGTTAACCCTTGATGTGACAATATATATGTGGGTTACACATGGGTGACCTGGCCAAGAGGGTACCGCAGCACAGGGTAACATACAACAAAATAACGTTCAAACAGAACATACAACATTTAGCGTTACACAGAAGACCAAAAAGGAAAATGGAAAAATCGAGTGCAAAGAAAACTGACGTATTCTGTTTCAAAACTTTCAGGCGGGTTTTGAAGTCTTTTTGCAGCTCATTCCATAAAGCTGAAATTGTTCTTACAACACAGACATGTAAACAAAACATGCATATTCAGAATTAGTTCAGAAATAAGATCAGTTCATTGTGTTAATCACTCATACCCAGTGTTTCTGTCTTCTCAAGGTACCAAGATGTCCCGTCAGTTGGATGCCGGGCAGTTTGCACCAACTAAGCGCCTTAATTCATTATTTGTTTCTTTACAGGAGAAGCTCTCAAGAGACCGTAAGAATATAAGAATATGTATTTAACCATAATAGTTATCCATGAATGAATGAATACCTTGACCAAAATAGATTTTATTAGTTGGGTACGAGGGTAAAATTGGTTGACATTATAATGTTGTTTATTACTACTACTGCCATTTACAGATGCACACGTGGAAAACAGCTGCAGAGAAGTAGCAGTTAGAGACAGTTATTCTGAGTTATTCAGAGAGTTATTCTGCAGTCAACTGTGCTAATATGTAATATTATTTTGATTGTTATTGTTTCCCAAATCAAATACACAATTAACTTTTTATTTTACCATTATTTATCCAGGAGAGGTTGACTGACTCAGAATGCCCTGCAACACATTACAAATAAATCAATAACAATATGATCTTAATAAACACAAAAGAAAAATAAATAAATATAATAATATAAATAAAATACAAAAAATATATACAAATAAATAAATAAAATAAAAACTACAATAAGCAATGGTAAACTTTTTCTTCCTCAACAATGTCCATTGAAATGGCTCTGAATTTGTGAAAAGATACAAGTGAATCTAAATTCAAAGGAAAATTCCAAGCATATTGAGCAAATACACTGAAGGCAGTCCACCAATATTTGACATACATTTAGAGGTTTCAAGAGTAATGTAATCTTGGCAACAAGTGCAGTAGTATTTATAGTAATAGTTGGTCAGACACAGCTCAGACATTTTGCCCAGATAAACGCTCTGTAGCACTATACTCAGCAGTTCCTTTTAAATGATAAACATTCCAATTCCAAGCCAATATTTAATTTCTGTATATTCTATATGTACTCGGACTGGAAGGAGACTCGATGCAGTCCTGCCAACCTGAAACTACCCAAGCAGTGACCCCAGCACCCAACCAGTTTTTCTTTGAGTACCTTGTGGTCGTCAGTCTACAGCAAAAGACAAAAGATAGCCCCTATGGGCCGCACATCATCTACAAGTTCCCTAAGGTTGGTTTGTCAGCTAAAGGTGCTGTAGGTAAGATTTGAGAGTTGTAAAGAGAGAGCAGAAAAATGCAGTAGAGTACGAAACTAAATTACCAAAAAACGTCCCTTCCCTCTCTGCTCCCTCCCTCCCTATGTTTCTTTGCCATTTCTTACAAATTACACTCAAATTATAGCCCTTAAATCTTACCTACAGCACCTTGCTAAAGGAAAACCAAACCCTAAAACAGCTTATTTTAGATGATAAAGAGGGTTACATAGTAGTGCTATGGATTGATCCTGGTCCAAATCTTGACATAAATGCGCAAAGTTTTAAAAATGTAGAATATGATGTAAATATGGACCTCTATAGGTTAAACACATGCTATTGCATGCATTCCCTGTTATTGGTAGTTTGGCTACACCCCTACAAATCTGATTGGAGAAGTCGCCAGAAGTCGGCAAGAAGGCATTACAATTTTTTTTTACAGTGGCCGGGGACTAGCTCAACATGGATGTTTGGTTTTCCTTTAACTATATGTTATAATATGCCCTATGATGGAAACATCATCAAGACAAAACATTAAATGGCCAAATAAAGACATAAGTGTATGAAACTAGCTTTTTATACACTTTTGCTTGATCCGGTCTGTTTGTTATTGTGTCTAACCAAGTCTCACTTAAGGAGAAGTCTCGCTCTGAAATCTTGCGCGATATAATATTCAGTCATGACTTTGAAAATCTTTTAGATAACACTAAGCGCTTTCACAACAAACTCTTGCCGGTACTCCTCTCTCCAACTCTCACTCACATTTCCACCATTCTCTTCCTGCAACAACTCAACTCTCGCGAGACTTCTCCTTGAGCGAGACTTGGTTAGACACAATAACAAACAGAACGGATCAAGCTAAATGGAAAGAAAAAACTTGTATTTCTCTGTAGGAATCCTTTTCATAATGTTGTCAGATACTTAGAATAACAATCTGAGCAAAACAACAGTCAGTGGCAAAACAAGCCCTTTTGGAGGACGTACATTGATGGGGTGCTATTGCCCCAAAGGGTTACATTGCAGTTGTTTCGCGGATGACGGCTGAAGCGATCTTGCTCAATGCTGGACAAATTCAAAGATTGTTGTCAGTCACTTAGACCCAAAATGATGGATGAGGAAAATAGGGTGCAGGTTGAAAAATCCCAAAGTTATCCTTTAACAGCATCATCAAAGTAGTTCTGAATGTGTCGGAACAACCAAGAAAGAGACATTGTACATTTTGATAATTTAGTTTCAACACTGTTTGTCACAGGTGTCACTCATAACACTAATTATAGGTCTACTCCTTTTATGAACCAACCACTTTGGGTTGGAAAGTGGTGGGGACATAACGGCTCAGATGAAAAAACATTTAGTAAGTTTTATTTTTCAGAACATTTGACCACATTATGCTTTTAAAAAGTGATGGGGACATGTCCCCAGCGTTCCCAGTGTAAATGACACCTATGACAGGTAGTAGACTTATCTTCACTCGTTTAGTCTACTACCCGCTCCTTTTGCATAAAAGGAGCAGACCCATAATTAGTGTTATGAGCGACACCTGTGTTTATCCTACAACGACACCTCTGTGAAATGGGTCTGTTAAGCGAGCCGTTGAATTTTAAATGTTACTTAAAGAGTGTGGGACCGGGACAAGTAGTGGACAAGTGGATCTGCTCACTGCTCATCATTTGGGGCTGATCAGGTGTTACATCTCTTCTAGGCTGCACTGGTGTTGTGATGTTTGTTGTAGAAGGATTGAAATGACAGACAGCTTCCCCAGCAACTCAGCACTCTATAATAGATTGTTCCAAGGGTTTGTCTTTGCACGTGTGGGCCTGTCACATTAATATTGCTCTGTTTTGTAGCAAATAGGCATTAGTCCTTTGCAGAGGGAAGAAGAAGAGAAGTCCCTGCAGGCCATCACATTGTTCTGTTTCCCTGAGGGAGTCAACTGGATCCCACTCACACAATACCATAGGTATGCAAAGCAAATCTACATATAAAGCTGTAATATATCTGAATCACCCTATTGCTGGTGTGCAGAATGCAATAATCAATTGAGCCGTTACGTACTAGTTTGACTTTGTCCACTACATCCATTTGCAATATACATCCAATGATGCTCATTATATATAAATTGCTGTGCATCGTGAAGCATTCTGGAAACGGCAACCTAATCCATTCTGTGAACCGGGGAAGTTATACCCAGTACACAAATTATAATGCTGTTTTGTGAACAGCATAGTTGGAGTGGTTTTATGGACAAATCTGCCAAATTGTATATAAAAAATCTAAATGTGTTGTTCAATTTTTGAATTTTTATATTAATGTACACAGGAGAGTTAGTTTTGTGTTGGTTTGGCCAGTAGACCCTCTATTCTTATCTTTAAATTGAGGCATTTTACCTTTAAAATGGGAATTTATTTATTCTTTCCTATTTTCTAGTGAGAACTTCTCCTTTGTTCTGACAGAGACGGATGGCAGTAGGCGAAATGGCTACTGCAGGCGGTTATTGGTGAGTTCTTTCATCCGTGAAAGATTTGATAATTATGACTAGGGATGTGCCTTCCAAATTATTTTGATATTCGGT
>OOFB01009290.1:0-18797 GCA_900323305.1 Trachyrincus murrayi | reverse complement strand
TGTGGGGGGGGGTGGGGGTGGGAGCGGATAACCGGTTAATTGTGAATATTATTAGACATTATGGGCATACCAAAATCACATTTTATATTTTTTCCCCAGTGGAAAGTGAAATTAAAGTTACTTGAAAGTTACAATGATAAACAAAGATGATCGCCACTTCTGTTGCATTTTAATACAATTGTGTTAACTACATACAAACCTTTGTCATCATTATTCTACATCAGACACATTTTATTCTTATTATCAATAACCTTTTATGCGATATGATGCCCCCCTGTTTTTTAACAGGGGTGGGGCTCCAAAAATTAAGTCAACCCTCACCTACTCAATGCGCCACAGGTGTGCAGCCTCACCCAGCCCCAGAGTCTAATCAGCCTGACTCGGGTCAGGTGAGGCTGCTTAAACCAGCCACCAACAACACACACTCCACCTTTTTAAAAACAGCATTTGCAAAGTGCTTGCACAGTAATAAAACAAGAGGATAAAACAAAAAACAAGATAAAATAGGCAGAGCAAACCCCAGGCCTGGCCTGTCAAAAGGAGACAGCCACCACTCAAAGTACTTACTTATTTACTGGCCCATCAAACATTACCTTTGCCTAGACGATGGACTTCTCATGATTGGCAAGCACATTGTTATTCTAAGAGAATTAAGAAGTGATATACTCAAGAGGCCCCACACCGCACATCAGGGCATTCAACACTCACTAGCGCATGGCAGACCACACATGTATTGGCCAGGTCTCACTAATGAGGTGCACATTATGATAGACTCATGCAAGCCCTGCCTCGAGGAGCTCCCCAGCAATCAGAAAGAGCCACTTCTGTCTCACCCATGGCAAATTATTGTCACAGACACATTTGACTTTAAAAATCGCTCCTTTTTGATAATTGTAGACTACTTCTCCAAGTACCCTGAGGTACTGAGCATCTCAGACAAGACTTCTGGAACTGTGAAAGTTAAATTCAAGAGTGTTTTTGCTCGACATGATATTCCTGAGTGCCTTTTGCCAGTGCTGACATGGCATAATTTTCTAAAGAGTGGGGATTCCAATTAACATTTTAGCATGTGTTTGACAGACCATTAAGTCCAGAGAACCAGATGAGTCCCTCTACTCCGGCTGATTCCACACGAGGACACCGGCCCTGAGCCAGAACTCATGTCTGACAATGGACAAAGTGTGACCTGTGACCCTAACTCACAGCCTTTGCAGGTCCAGGTTACAACTAGGTCTGATCGTTGTGTCAAACCACTGCCAAGGGGTGGACTATGTGCTGAAGTAAAGCCTGGTGTCATTTTGAGAGGGGGTTGGTTTAGTTGAGCAGTGGGATTCACCCACTTAGCATAGAGAGAGAGAGAGATTTAAGGGAACCCTTTCCTTCCTCCATTTTATTAACGTCCCAGTCAGAGATTGTTTTGCAAGCATTACATAGAGCTGAGAGTAGGGATCATGTGCATAGGTTCCCCCTGGCACCTGCAGGGAGGCACCTAGGTGGTAAAGTGGAGACACCTGGCTAAGAGATTCTCCCTAGGGAAGAAGGGGCAAATGGCTGAAGCCTATAAGGGGTGTGTTCACGAGGCATAGAAGCATAGGTGATGGATGTATGTTTCTACAAATGAACATTCATTCTACAGTTTTCTAACATGACTTTTTTATTTCTGTCCTTTCGGTTCCCTGCAGCCTCATGGAAAAGGGAAACGATCTCCAGAGGCCTACTGCATCGTTAGCAAAGTTGCCTGTTTTGGACTCTTCTCTAAGGTGATACAGCAAGTTGTTCAGCAGGGCATATTTTATGAAAACCTGGCCATAGGAAGATACAAAGCAAAACACACAGTGTGGATAACCTAGCATTGTTCTAACTGAATGCATTCATAGTAGAAGAAGAAAACCCATAAGGGTCATTACTAGGCTAGGAATAAAGGTTAGGAATGAAGCATCAACAATGGGAAAATTGTGAACTAATACAGTTCATACAGTTAATATGAGAAACATTGAGATAAAGGTCATTCAATTAACTTGTGTGTGCAATCAGTGCAATACTACTGTCTTCACAGCTAGTAGAAAACAATACAATTCCTCTTACAAATGTACCGTCCCTAGTCCAGAGATTGTTAAAAAACACGTGACAGGTGACATGGTGTCTAAGGACCTCCCTTATGCGATGGGGAGGACTTCAGGAGGCTTCCTTATTTTTCTCTCTTAAAAATAGTGTATTTTTTCAATGTGTATGTATTTGTTGCAGCATTTGATTCTTTTTTTGTAGATTTTTGATGAAGTAGAGAAGCGTCGAGAAAAGTCCATGGCGATGATCTACCCTTTTATGCAGAGTCTGAGAGAAGCTCCCTTCCCTGAACCTGGAAAAACAGTAGAGATCAAGAGCTTCATACCTGAATCTGGCACTGAGGTAACAATGACGGATATTAGAAAAAACCCATTTACACCCACACACATGCACACAGATCCAAATCCAGAATTAATTACCTTTTTCACATGACTCATTGGTTTAAATAATGGCAACAAACATGTTTAAATCAGTTTTTATTTAGTATTTCTAAAGGTCTATTTACATTTAACACGATTGTTTGTTCGAAATTTTTCACACATCAATAACATAATTAAAGTGATTTAATTTTAAATAACCGTAACATATCACAGAGGAATGTATCCACTACACACTTACCGAATATCTTGTCAGGAAAATGTCATTAGTATATTTTATATACATCTCAAAGTCAGCTAATAAACTCGGTCTGTCATTTCATTCATGTCATTCGGTCATGTCATTTATTCATTTAAATAACAGTGAGGGAGAAGGGTTGAGGACTAAGACAAATAGAATATCTTCCCAACCGCGGTATTGACAGCGAAGGAGGTAGACAACAGCCATCTGTGCCCCCGTGCTGTAGATGATGCTGTAGCGCTGGATACCAACGTGGGATTAGTGCATTGGTATCCTTCATGTGGTGGAACCACTGGCGGAGCAGAGACTGAATGGGCGTCCCGGGAGATAGTACCACAGGGCACCGACCACCAACCGGGTAGCCAGACACTCCTTACCTATTGTGCTGTATCGTGACTTGTGATCTGCCAGCTTCCAGCTGAGTGGAGAGTATCATCATGTATGATGATACACTGATGTGGCTCTTCTGGGCTCCTCTGACCACAAGACACAGGCAGTTGTTGATAGAAACCGGTTTATTATAGAGTTTGAGAATGGTTTTACAAGCAGAGCAGGTGGTAACTGCTGACATGTTAGCGCTCCTCCTGAGTGTGTGTGTCTAATCAGTCTGACTCAGACCAGGTGAGGCTGCTTAAACCAGCCACCAACCACACACACTCCACACATCACAAGACTGTTCAAAGGGAAAATCAGGGTGCGAAATACAGGGGGGGGGGTTAAAAAAGTATTTGTCACTTGCAATTGTCACTAAAAATTTCTTTTTAAAGCTTACTATGTCCAGTATCCATTATTCAAATTGCAAAACATGTATTCACAAATATGAATATGCTACAGAAAAATATTGTTGTGGTGATTCCTCTTCTATTGCCATTGAATACCCAGTTGTTTCTGGTAAGGCCTTCTTCCACGGGTGGCACTGTTGCAAATGCAAATCCAAATGCGTAGTTTAGAAAAGCTAACTGTGGAGTGTGTGTTGTTGGTGGCTGGTTTAAGCAGCCTCACCTGGTCGGAGTTAGACTGATTAGACTCTGGGACTGGGTGAGGCTGCACACCTGTGGGGCATTGGCCAATCAGGCCCACAGGTTAAACCAGCCACCAGCAAACACACTCAGGAGGCGCTCCAGCATGTACCACCTGCTCTGTTGTTCAGACTACCACAAACTAACAATAAACCGGTTTACTCATCAACTGCCTGTGTCCTACTCTTGGAGAAGCCCTGGAAAGCCACCGTAGATGGCATGTGGCAGGGGGAAACTGCCACACTAACGTATAAGTGTCCGAGAAGCTTAATCCTCTCTCGGACGTGGCCATCATCAACTGATACCCAGACAGTGCTCCACACATCCACACACCTCACCGCAGGTGTCCCTTCGTCGTCACCAAAAGAACGCAACTTGATTTCGGAGCAGTGTAGAACGTTCACAAACTGGTTGGCGGAGACTGGCAAAAACATAGGATTTTACATCTATTTTCGCTAAATTACGGTCTTATTTTAGTAACAGAGACAAACATTTTCCTGCTCGCACCAATGCATACAGCATAAATTCCACATGTCCCTAGCGGTCATAAGCACACCTCTGCACACTTTACCGCAAATCTGTACCCGGAATGATGTGGTGCCTGAGGCAGAAACTAACCACAGTCTTCACTCAATGCTTTTCCCAGATGTGTAATCTCACACAAGGATATTCACCATGTATCACCATTGCACACACCTGATGAACACCACCACACCGCGGGTCGAACCAGGTTCTGATGAATTTTACCCATCCAGACACATTTTTCACTTCCTTATTCTAATTTGGGGGACTTGTGATTCAGAGAAACACCCTACATTGGATGCCAGTCTACTACAGGGTCTTGCACTCACTAACCATTCATGCCTATGGGCAATCTGGTATTATTATTAACACATAAATGTTTGTATAACTTTATAGATAATAATGCTGACACGGCCACTTGAATCCAGATTGGAACATGTGGACTTTCAAGTACTTTTCTACTACCTTTCCAACCAAGAGATCTTGCAGGTCTTTGCTTCAACTGTAATGGAACGACGCATTGTTTTTATTGCTGAAGAACTTGGGTATTTAAATACAAGTTATATAAATATATTTCATCATTTTGGTTAAAGGTTAAATATGCAAGAAAATAGTTTGAAATGTGCTCTAAAACACATTCTGTCATGTAGACGCTAATTTGAAGACTACAGTGATCTATGTAATTTCTCAGACTCTGCAGCAGCGTAGAATGTTTTTTTAGCGAGCCTTGATTTTTGAAGGTGGTGGGTTTGGAGAGAGTAGGGAGAGGGAGGGGTGAAGAGCGGTGTTTTTTGACTGGGGCTAGTTCGAAATCGCAAATCTTGCATATTGTACCTTTAAGGAAATTATTAGAAATAACAATATACACAATAAAAAACATGTTTTGTTTAGTAACAATGAACCTTATCTTCAGTACTTTATCGCAGGTACTCCATGCTGTTGCTGCGCTACTAGATCCATTCACATGGCAGCATACCTTCATCTCAATTGTACCCACAGTGCTGATGGAGGTTGTCATGGCTCCCACACCTTACTTGCTGGGTGTACAGAAAAACATGCTGGACAATGTCATTGACATGAATGATGTTGATGATGTGAGTTTATACTTGAATAAAGCTTAGAATTTTGATACATATTAGTATGACATCTTACAAAATCTAAAATGAGCAAGTATTCATAGTGATATCTAATTATCTGCATATGTTTGTGTTATATGTGAATAGCATCAGCCTCTGAGAATTTTCCTATTTCCCTCTTTAACAGATGCTGATTGTAGATTTGTCATCCAAAGAGAAGGAAAGATTTTTGACATGCGTAAGTAAAAAAACACATCTGTTTATTCTGTAACAAATAACCACTCTTTAAAGCTGAATTACCTTTATTAAACTTTTTTAATACCATGTTTGGTCAGTAGATGGCAAACTAGGATGTAAACCTCATCCCCAATCCCCCCTCCCTTCGCACTCTCACTTTTCTTTCGTGCTGCTACCTCCGCCACTAAACCAAAGACAAAGAGAGTACAACTATGGATTTGACATTGTGAACAAGCATATTAGTGTTATATAATTTGAAGTTTGTGATATTGTGTAATATAATAATAAACTTTATTTGTATAGCACCTTTTTTAACAAGGTTACAAGGTGCATGTACAAGTAAAAAATTTAATACAGATACAATGAAGTTAAAAACATTAAAACATAATGCAGATACATAACACCAATAACCAGTGGTACCAAAATAATAAGAGACAATTATAAGCAAGCAACAAATATAGAAGAACCACAATATATTGTAAATACAGGTGCACCAAGCAGCTGCCTGAAGAGATTAAAAAAGCCTTTTTATAAAAATGGGTTTTTAAAAGAGATTTAAAAATAGTTACTGAGCTAGCTAACCTAAGGTCATCAGGCAAGGGGGGCTTAGATAGCAAAGGCCCAAGGGATCAAGACTGGGTTTCTTTAGAAGGGGCTGTACTAAGGCATGTTAAATGAGGAGGGAACGAAACCAGACTATGGAATTATTTATAATGGGGAGGATGGTGGGACAAGGGCAGGACGAGGATTTAATTTGAGATATGGTTTTGGTAAAAGCTGATAGATTAGTGGGTTCAAACTGACTAAATTAAACTGGAATGTTAGGTGAAATTGAAACATCAAGGGGGGTTGATTTGATCTGGAGCCTAATATTCTCTACTTTGTGAAGGAAAAATTGCAGAAATTCTTCAAATTTATAGGGTGACAGGTGGAGTGTGGAAAGCCGATTGACAATGAATAGTAGGTCTGACTAAGTTATTTTTATTGACAGTACATGCTGGGGGACCATGCAGACAGGGCTTATTTCTGATAAGGACTGGGATATGGTGGGAGCTGGCCATGGTGCCAGGGGGCGGAGGAGAGGGACATAATGGGACAGAGAAGGGGTACGATAGGGGTTCTATTACGGATGTAGGGACGGAAAAGTAACTGTAATGTCCTATCCTCCTGGACGGTCAAATGTTTTGCAAGTGGATAATGATATTTGAGGTAAGTACCCTTGTTTCCTTGTGGTTGAGGTGGAGACTGTCTGTCTTGTATAAATCCCTCCTTGTCCAGAAATAGTCAAAATTGCTGATAAAACCAAGACCAGTGGCAGAAATTACAAAACCATTGGTGCATCTAAAAAACTAAAATTCTCATATCTTTCCCAGACTCTCAATTGTCTCTACGAGTGTCTTAAACTCCTGCTGGAGCTTAACTGACTGTCTGAGCCTGGTGTCATTCATTCCAACATGAACAATAATGGTGTGGGCAGAACCAGTGCAAGGGGGCTCCAAGGCGGCTAGGAAACGAGTGTAGGAGGGCTCCAAGGCGGCTAGGAAACCAGTGCAGGGGGGCTCCAAGGCAGCTGGGAAACCAGTGCAGGGGGGCTCCAAGGCTGCTAGGAAACCAGTGCAGGGAGGCGGAGTCCATCAATATTGTTTGACTAAAGGATATAATTAGGCACATTCAAAGCTAAAAGGCAACAATATCTCGGTAAACACGCACTCTCAATGCTCTAGATGTGTGTGTGCAATATTGCATTGCAATAGCCCTACTGCCGGTGAAGCCTTCCCTTGCGTGTTTGGGTGGTACGATAATCACTGCATCGATCCAAAAGATGTTATATGTCAAATTTGGTTAAAAACACCAATGAACACTAAACAACAAAACATGAATTATACAATTCCCGACCAAAAAAACGTTTGCTTGTCCATGCAACTCAACTACTGTGGTCGTGGTTCGCGGCTATATACACACCACATCCTACACAAAAATTTGAATGGCTCACGGTGAAAGACTTTTCAGATTTTGCACTATGTGTATGCTTATACACATAGTGCCTTGTCTATCAAAAAGAGATGGGACTTCAGGGGCAGGCCGGCCCAACAACATCAACAAAGGGAAATAAACTTGGCTTTATAGACAGTGGTGGGAGGTGGTGGGGAAGGTGTTGAGGCTTGAGGATTGAGCCTGAGTCACTCTTATGATAGAAAATGGTGACCGGCTTAAAAGGGAACTTTGCCACTTTTCAACCTTATCTCTAACTATTCGCATTAGGGATATAGTGTGAAAAACATGAACAACGTTGTTGCCGATGCTCTCTGTGTCTCTGGGGCGCAGCTCATCACAGCTAAATCTTACCCCAACTCCGTCATTTGACACGAAATGCGTCATCCGGCGGACAAAAGTAGCAGGGAGATCTGGGTGCAGGCAACATGGAGGAAAGGCAAACATTGTTCATTTGCATATACTACCCACATTGAAATGATACAAAGTCGGTTGAAAAGTGGCGAAGTTCCCCTTAAGTCAAAGAGTATGATCACCCAAAAGTGTCTCTAAGTATATATACGTGTACATGTTCAAATATAACCATTCCATTGCTTCTATTCCTCAGATTGGAGATGAGGACTCTATACTCCCCGAGACGCTCCAGAATGAGCTACTTGAAGCTCTGTGTGCCAAGAAAGACAATTCCAGTAAGTGAATGATATTTCCATGTTTCCAAACATTCACTTGTACATTCTTCACTAACTGCCCAGCCCCACAGAAGCTATCGAACATTAACCATGGGTAGTTCTGACTGAGCAACCTGATTGGTCAACTAGACATTTAGAATGTGATCAAATGAGCATGACAGCACACCTAATGAAAAATGAAAAATGCCTCATCACTAGGAATATTACTCTGCCATTGATTCGACCCATAACACGGTGCTACTAGCTTAAATGCATGTGCAATTTGTGGGAGTAGTAGCAAAATAGTATCCAGTTGAATTGCGTTTTAGTTAGGGGCAGGGTAGGCCTACTTTGTAATTCGCCTATCACTTGGAAGCCCCGTCTCCTGGGCAGGTATACACCGCTAGACACACGGGACTCATACCGGTGATCACGTCTTTAGTTCATCGCTAATTCAGAGTGTGAATATCTGTTGAATATCCAATATCTTTTTAACCATGTTAAAAAAAAACGATGTTCAAACTGCATGAGCTGTTATTGAGATGTGTGATTTTTTTAATACACCACCACAGCAGCGCTATGCTGCTAGAGGCCTACATGTCACTTTCACTTTTTATTGTCGGGATGTTCCTGGTGGGCGGTCATTATTGTAAAACTTGTCGAACGCGTGGGGAACAAATAAATCAACATAGGCCTATGGGAAACACTGCATATGATGCGACTCTGCTTCACATTGTTTTTATCTATCGCCAGTGATAATAGACAAATATGGCATTCATGTGTTCTGATGTCCACATAGTGTTTCGTTTGTTTTGTTTTGTTTCTACTCGCCAATAAACCCAATCAAATACTAATACTTTTATGAGACAAGTTGTGTCAAGTTGCTCTACTTATGGCCATATGCGAATGATGCGGTACATTTAGGCTTCTATTCAACCAGGCATTCTTGACTAGGATATAGGCCTATTGTTGACAAATGTAGGTTACTTATGTTAAGTCGCTTTGGATAAAAGCATCGACTGAATGGTTAAATTGTAAATGTAATGCATTCAGGTGTTATGACCACAACAGTACAAGACAGAAGTCCAATAAAACACTAAATGCGTACATATACAGGTATAACAAAAATGTAGCCAAGCTCACGCATTATACCCAATACTAAAATACATAATTGAACTCAAAGAGGCATTTGCAGCATGTATTCATTCATGTATTCAACCATTTTGGTTAGCTATTTAGTAGGATAAACCGTCTTTACTTCAAGTCGTACATACATATAATTTGTCATATGCCTTTCAAAAGCCATAAAGAGTCGACTGCGTATTCTTGCAGCAGTGCCGTACAATGTACCATTTAGTGGCATCTTGGTGTCATTACAACAAAAAATGGTAAAAACGGTCAAAGGTAGTTCAGTGGTGCCGGCGCTTCTAGTGTTAGATTCCAGTAAAACAAGTTTTGTGTAGTTGTGTAGTTTCTACGTCCTCAAAGTCTGAAACGTTGTAGCTTCATTCAGCTGCACCATCGCCGTAATGTGAGTGTGTGGTTATTGGTCACCTGCTTGGCTACATAGCCAGGAGGGTATAAATAGACTCTACCCATTAAATCGGCTTGAAGGAATAGAAGGAAATCGATAGACGGAAATTATGTGAGATTGCAATGGATTTGGTGGAACATCATTTTCTGATGCTTAATACACACCTTGATAGCCCTTAATAACAACATTAGGAGTAGATTTTAGATTTCTGTTGTCCATCACATTAACTTATCCAGCATCTATTAATGTTAACTCTGTATACTTTTTTTGTATATTGTCCTGTTCAGCTCCGGAGGAGTTAAACACATTAGTCTCCGAGGCCTTTGCTTCATTCTTCGTCAAGACGGTGGGTCACTTCTCAGCCCATGTGAAGCGCAGCCAAAGCCATCAACCTGGAATCTTTCAAAGGAAGGCCTTCTGCAAGTCAATACAGCACAAGTCTCACCATCAATTTGTCACCAACTTCATAAGGACCCAGATGTTTGACGTTTTCATTCAGGACGTAGAGAGAAGACCAGCTTCCAATGAAGGTTTGTATTGCAATTAGCAACACAAAATGTATGTTTTAGTTAGTTTAGTAAGCCCCCATTAGGGTAAATTTTTCTCCAGCCCTCATTGGTGCACCACCATCTCCCTCTGCCACATCTCCATCACTACAGGAACCTCTCCGATAAGCATCTCTCACACTCTGTGGGCAGTCAATGGTCCACATAAGCCTCTCTCTATGCACATAAATGTACTTCAGCTCTCAAGTTCAAGTTGATTGTCATATGCACATTAACAAACAATGAGCAACAGTCCTTAAACAACTTGAATTTGGGTATCAAAACACCCGTGTTTATGAAACCAGAACAATCGCCACTATTTTGGCGATGTTTAATGAATAGGGTGAGAAGTGGACGTTACTCTCTTTGGGAGCAGCAAACTCTGGAGTAATCAAATTTGCCACACATTTAGTGTTCCATGGCGTTTTCGCCAGTCCATTGAGGCGTTCTGCAGTAAACCCCCTTTCGCCATAGACATCAATGTTAAATCACAAGAATAAAAATTTGATGTACTTTTACACAAAGTAATGTATAATAATAGCTTTCAGATTCAGTATTTGTACAAAAACAGAAGCAGTCACCATCAAATGAAAAATGTATATTTGCTGATTTCGACAATGTGAGATTTCGCGAGATTTCAGAGCGAGACTTCTCCTGGTTAGACACAATAAGAAACAGACTGGATCAAGCAAAAGGTAAAGATAAAAGTTGTATTTCTCAGTAGGGATCCTTTCCATAATGTTATCAAACACTTATAACAATCTGAGTCTGTCAGTGGCAAGCACCAAGCACAACAAGCACTTTTAGAGGACGTACATTGACCGGCGCAATTGCCCTAAAGGGTTACAATGCAGATGCTGTGTTCTCACTCAATACTGGACCAATTTCAAAAATTGTTGTCCGCATTAGTCAGTTAGACCCAAAATGATGGGAAAATGGGGTCCAGGTTAAAAAATTGCCTTTAACCACACAACAAAACAACGTTACAACAAAAATACGTGCTGTAATGTCATTTAACAACACTTTATTCACAAGACTGTAGTTGTAAATTTCTATAAGAAACAAATGTACTTACTTCAGAACACTGCTTCGAACAGCAATCAGAAATAGTGACAAAGTTAGACCTGACTTTGCCTAGCAACCACAGCAGAAGTGTGATTGGCTGGGAACAAATACTGTACATATCTGATTGGATGAGAATATTACCCAGCATTCCATTATGATGCAGTCAATTAAAAAGTCTTCCAGGTAAGTGAGTACTGCGAGAACAGGCATGTACAACTGAAAAAGCTTCAGCTTGTCTCACAGGTTTCTATGGGCAGGCTGTGTATATTATTATTTTATGTCAGTGACTGGATATAGTGCCCTATATATCAGCAATAAAAAGGGCTATCAAAAAAGGTTAATTGTTTTGGACAGCTCTGAACTACTTTTAGAGGGACATTAGCTTCAATAGGGGGCGCCACTTATAATTATAACATTTCAGGACTTTGTCAATTACATTTGTAAATTATGACAACGCAGATCTATGATGATATAATATAACAATTGGCACCTACATACAAAAATTATTTAAAAAAATGTATATATATATTTAAAACACAAAGGTGCTATGGGTAAGATCTGAGAGTATAAAGAGAGAGTGAGCAGAAAAAAGCGGAAGAGAGCAAGATCCGCCATTGTAAAGTGTTGTATTTCATGCACCTGTGATTGAAAGGCAAGATGGATTTCCTGAACCAGTCATGGAAAAGATGCCCTGATTGGTTAGAAATGAGCCAGGAGCAGTCTAAAATCTTAATTGGCTCATTTGGAGGCCAGCGCAGTCAACTCGAAACGGATATTCTCACAGTGACTACACACTCACTAAAAGCTAACCGATTACACTCAAATAACAGCACCTTTAAATAACAGTATAAATCCTTAGTGGTTCAATGAATGGAAATTAGTGCCATTCTTCACCAGAGGCTCAAATTTAGGTTTTCTACAAGTTAGACCATTGAATAAATAAAATGTAACTACAACTTTTAATATCTTCAACATTAACTAACTGTTCTGTTGTTGTTGAAGGTTTTTTCTGCAGAAAAATTGCAGAATATCAAGAAAAGAAGAAAGAGACAGACAAGAAGAGATGGAAGAGAAGGTTTATGGTGTAAATTGGACTTTGCAGCATACCAGTAACAGTCTGTTTATTGTGTTGGAAGATATACATTTTTGTAGGGTTTCATATTTATGATGATGATGACCAGGCAGTCCCGGTTTCATGAGGTGTTTCCCGAGCAATCCCCCCCAAAAATGTAGATATGTCCCGGTTTCAGCCAAACAGAAAAATATAATCCTTTTTTGGACACACACACACACACACACACACACACACACACAGGTTGATAGCCTATCCCCTGAGTGTCAATTGTAGACGATGTGTAGGAAAACTGATTCTCCCAACTGAATGTATGGGCTGGACAGGGAGGGTTAAGGGAGATGGGGGTTATTCTTTATTGTTTATATATTAGAAAATGTTCAATAAACTTAAACAACTATTTTTAAAAAAAATGTACTGTACTGTTTAATTAATCATTTATAATATATAGTAAAAATAATAAAAGATGTATAAGATTAATTTGTCGTTTGTCATTTGTCCTGTAGCTGCTGCCATAACTTCACATATAGCGTGTCGCCAGCAGTGGTGGAAAAAGTACTCAAGCTTTGTACTTAAGTAAAGTATAAATACTAAGCCACAAAACTACTCACAAAGTGACTCACTTGCTGCAGTTAAATGTAGTTAAAGTAAAAGTTCAATCAGGGAGATCACATTCCCCTTCTATTACTCATCGATCTATGCTCTATTTTGGTTCACACGCTGTCATTGAAGACCACGCCCCTTACCTTTTTGCGGTTGAACAGGAGCAATTGCGCCAAAACACAGCATATATATACACCTCTCAGGCATGCTCATATCTCTGTTTTGTGACTTGTTGCAGACACATCAGCATACGCTCCATAACCATTGCAAGCATGTCAGGTCCCTTTTGCATGGGGATAGTGAATACGTCGGACGTATCCGAACGTATCGAAATCTTCCTTCGCCCGGATGCGTTGGAGTACCCGTGTCGCCGGACGCCAAACCCCGCAACCTGCACCCGAACCGACATCCCAGCTCCAGCATACACAACTCCCAAGAGCTGGCTTCGATCATTTGCCGATCCCCGCTTAGCCAGGGATTTATCAATTGGCGAGATCCTTGTAGCTTTCGGCATCTACAGGGATGTGTTATGTTCAGCTCAGCCAAAGCAGAGGCAGGAACTCGACACATACCTTGGGTATAGGAAAAATATCTTCTATCAATATCACCACGCTTTTGGTCTGGTCCGTCTCGAACCTGGAGCTGTTGGTGATGCTAATAGGCAGCTGCCAAGCAGTATCATGTTCAACTTGCGGGAATGTGGGCCATAATTCCGATTTATGCCCAAGACTACAATCTCCGGATCACAAGCTCATCCATGTCAAACAACTGCCGCCCGATCGCCACAGCTGACAGGTGAATCTTTCTAAACAAGTGCAAAAAACATTCAGTCGACTGGGCATCCCACTATCAGAAGAGAAAACCACCGGCCCATCCAAAATCCTTGGAATTCCTAGGAATCACGCTGGACAGCATGAACATGAAAGCTTCGCTCCCCACAGACAAACTCGAGTGCATCCACGCTATCACTCAGTCATTCCTGTCAGCAACTCAGAACACTAAACAGCAACTGTTATCCTTGCTAGGTCACTAAAATTTTGCGATCAGGGTTATTGTTCAAGGCCGTTCGTTCATATCCAGGCTGCTTGACCTGGCATCCTCTGTACCAAACCTGCACGACCTGGTCTCCCTAGATGAAGGCTGCCGCTTTGACCTAAACTTCTGGTCACATCTCCTGGCCCACTGGAACGGAATCTCGTTCTTCTATGACGAGATTGTGCACTCCTCAGACTTTTTACAGATGCTGCTCGATCTGTAGGTTTTGGGGGGTTCTATCAAAGACTATGGCTTGCATGCAGCTGGCCTCCATAAATGTCCAGCTTAGAACAGACTTCTGCACTGTTTGAAATATACCCTGTGGTTGCCGCATGCCATATCTGGGGACAGTCATGGCAGTCATGAGGAAGCGCATAGCAGTCCAATGAGACAATGAAGCCGTAGTCAGCATCATCAATAAAGGCCGCTCCACCTCTAAAGACATCATGCCTTTCATGAGGCGCATTACATGGCTAGCGGTCTCTCACAATTTCATACTGACAGCTTGTCACATCCCAGGGCATCACACTGTAGTAGCTGAGTCTCTATCTCGTTTCAATTTACAGATCTTCAGGAGTCTCTGCCCGGATGCCAGCACCACACCCATCGCCGTCCCTCCATTCTCGGCACTTTTAATCCTTGGTCGGACTTCTAGAGTCCGTTAAAAAGGTATATGAGAAAAGGGCTAGCGGAGTCCACCCTCAAGTCTTATGACTTTGCATGGAAAACATTTGCCATATACGGCCTATCCATTAGCATGCCATTAACCCCAGTTGCAATTACCACAGTTTGCGCTTTAATATCTTACTGTGTAGATGTAGGTCATTTTAAGCCTCCCTACGTTCAAAGCTTGGTCGCTGGCATCCAATTCAATGCAAGATGTAATGACATCTTTTCCTAGCCTTTTCAAATCCAGCAATTAAATGTTGCTCAAAAGCAACTAAAGGTAGCTAAAATGTCTCCCCCTATAGACACTAGACTCCCCATTACGATTACCATCCTGCATAAAATGGTAACAGCACTGTGACAGAGCATATTCTGTCCTCATATAGAAATAGCCATAGTCACCACCACCACCAGCGTCTAGTCACCATCAGGGGGGAATTCATCTCCCAGCAGACTTCATGGATCCATCGTCCCCATGAAGAATAATTTGATGGTGTCTAATCGCCAAATGTGTTGTCAATAAATGTTGTGGTTCATTTTTATACTGGTTTCTCCTGATTTGACATGCGTATCAGATACAGATGCAGAACAACAAATCATTGGTGAGGATCCTGAATCAGCAGTAGATTAAAGTCAATCAAATATACACCATGTTTAGCCCTTACCTGGACGTGATTACACACAAAGTTCTGCTAGTTTGAATCAGTCATTGTAGTGTACACCATTTAACATATAACCAAAAACTACTAAAGCCAGTAGTACTACTTATTATTAAACAGACCAATCTGCTGAAAGAAAAACCTTGCCAGGTAGAAACCCACATATTTCTAAATATCCAATCAAAGTGCATACATATCTAGTCATATTTGAACATCAAGATTAATAACCCTTTGGGTCACATATTCAGCCTTTCAGTCTACATTTCCATTATAGATCATGCCTTTGCTTGTGAACTGATGTATACACTCACACAAGTCATTCAAATGGGATGTTTGTAGCAAATATACAGCCATGTTAGGAAAGAACAAACACCAGTTCCTTGTACGTGGCTAACTGAGTTAGCCGGATAACTTTCAGGATAATGACATGTCAGGCTTTTTCGGTTCCACAAAGCAAGCTTGGCTAAATCAATATAGCAACACATCCATAAACTTGAACCTGCTCCAGCGCAGGCTAACTTACGTTAGCTGGAACTATGGTTGACGCTCCCCCGAAATAATGTCAGCTCCCTTCCTCAGAGATCCGATTGATGAAGGAGCAATCTTAATCAGAGCGTTTCATAGGGAGAGTTCTTCGAAATTTCTAAGATCCTTTATTATATTCTGATGAATTCCTATATGAACTATATTTATATTTATTTACCTTCTTGAGCCAGACATCGCCAATACCACCCACCGCAGCCGTGCATTTACTGTCACTCAGATTGTATGCATAGGAAGGTTTATTTGGCGCTCAAGACATTTTTCAATGTGTTCATTACATTCCCTGGACACGTCCGAGTAAATGCAATCAAAGAGGGCTTTTATGGAATTGCAGGTAATTTAGTTATTCAATATTTTACAATTTAATGAAAATGTATCCCTATCACTATCTTCTATTACGGAGCCTACTACATTAAGAGTCATTGGCGCCGTGGACTGCACTCAGATCTGCATCATGTCGCCCTCTGGCCCAAACGAGGCAGATTTTGTCAATCGAAAAGGCTTTCACAGCATTAATGTGCAGGTATCTATGACAATTTCTCTCGAAAATGTCATTGTTCAAGAACAAATAATTATTTTTATAGCAATCATATGCCTGTCTTTGACAATAGGGGTCATGGACCTTGCAATTGCATGCTGTAGGTTACCCATGTACTGTACAATACCCATGACTTGACCTCAATTCATCTTAGATGATCTGTGACTCCACCTGCCTCATCACTAATGCTGAGGCCAAGTGGCTCCATCCACGACTCCAGAATATTCAGAGTATACACTGTGCCACAGCTTCGAGCAAGGTATAGCAAATCTCATGTCATTTAAATAATTGTTTATTTTATGTAGAAGTGATCTAACATTATATACTAGGTCATTACGATGGACTACTAATTGGAGACAGGGGTTATGCCTGCAAACCATACTTCATGACCTCGTATGCAGAGCTATAATTATATGTTTGTAATCTTCCAAATTTTGCATTATCATCTCTTGTTCCTCCGCCGTGAAAAACGGTGCTTTTTCGTTCTGTTGCGATGCCATTGCAATTGCAAATGAAATTATTTTAGAAAATCACGGTTTCTGTGAGCAACGCTTCCTCCTTTTTAAAGTAGAACGGGCATGCGCACTATCCTGATAACTGAAGTCTGGTTCGAGTTAACGAGACTGTTTTAGCCTTTGAAGAACAGAGATAGCCTGACTTCAATCACTGGGTTAATTTAAGCTGGCTAATAGGACATTAGCTCAACTTAGTTGAACCACGTACGAAGAACGGGGCCTTGAACTGGTAGGGACATACAAGATAAAAGCACAACATCAACAAGCCCCTTTGTTGTCATTTTTTGCATCATGGAAATCATGGAAAGAAAATCAGTCCTGCTGTACTTAACAGTCTCTCACAGGCTGCTGAGGCAGGCAAGGGGGTCTACATTTTGTCTAATTTTTTAATCATATTTTTGTCTTTTGTTTGTATTCATACAGACCCAGAAAAGGGAAAATATAAGAACTCTGGAGTTTGCTACACCTTGATTAATTTGATCTATCTGGTGAGTTCATGTATTCGACCTACATCTAACATAATCCTATGTATTTAAAATGTATTTGACCTACATCTAACATAATCCTATGTATCCTATGTATTCCAACCCCCTCTCACACCTCCAACCCCCTCACCCTGAACACAGGATCCCCCCAGGGTTGCGTCCTCAGCCCCCTACTGTACTCCCTGTACACACATGACTGTGTGGCCATGTTCAGCTCCAACACCATCATCAAGTTTGCGGATGACACAGTGGTGGTGGGCCTGATCTCCGACAACGACGAGAAGGCCTACCTGGAGGAAGTTGCTGATCTGTCACTCTGGTGCCAGGACAATAGCCTCCTCTTGAATGTCACAAAAACGAAGGAGCTGATTGTGGACTTTAGGACACAACAACAGAGGACGTACTCACCACTGGGGATTAATGGGACTACTGTGGAGAGGGTGAGCAGGTATAAACACCTGGGAGTCCACATCACTGAGGATCTCACATGGTCCACACACACAGACACTCTGGTGAGGAAGGCAAGGCAGCGCCTATACCACCTCAGGCAGCTGAGGAAATTTAAAGTCTCCCGGAGGATCCTTCAGTCCTTCTACTCTGGAGCTGTAGAGAGCATCCTGACAGGAAGCTTCACTGCCTGGTTTGGCAACAGCTCCGCTCAGGATAGGAAGGCCCTGCAGAGAGTAGTGCGTTCGGCTGAACGCACTACTCTGGAACTACACTCCCCACCCTGCAGGACTTATACACCACAAGGTGCAGAACCAGAGCCTGCAGGATCATGAAGGATCCTCACCACCCCAACAACGGACTGTTCCAGCTGCTGCGGTGAGGCAAGCGCCTCCATAGTCACGCTGCAAAAACAGAGAGACTGAGACAGAGTTTCTTTCCCCAGGCCATCAGGACTGTGAACTCTGACCTCACCAGGGCCCCCACCTAGACACACACACTCTCGATATTTTAATGGTCTCTAAGTGCCTAACAAAAGCCTACAAATGAAAAAACTTCTTAAAAATGCTTTCCGTGGATCAAAATACGGCTATTTTCATTCCCCGGAATGTCCCGGCAAATGTCTTTTTACTGGGACTTGCGTTTTTTTTATTTATTTTTTTACAAGCACTTTCTCAGTGCCCTCCCCTCTCTGCAAAATCACCCTGGCCAATCAGCTTGGAGTTTGGCTCGGTGAGATTCAGTTGCTGAGATTTTACAATGGCTGGATCAAATGAGGCCTAACTTCAGCAAAGTCTTACCGAGTGGAAGGAATGACGGATATATATTTGAGCCAGAATACACAGAAGAGGAAATCTTACAGCGGAGACGGCAGCAGGCAAATGTGCAACAGTG
>OOFB01009288.1:2823-21124 GCA_900323305.1 Trachyrincus murrayi | reverse complement strand
AATGTTGGCAAAGAATCTGCACATCTTCGCGTTTTTCTGAAACAGCTTGTATTCCGCACACTGGGTCATCTCCTGAGATTACATAAAAGACAATGGTTAAATGTGTGTGTGTGTGTGTGTGTGTGTGTGTGTGTGTGTGTGTGTGTGTGTGTTCTCTGTCGCGGATGCCTTCACTTCACTTCACAACACCTCTCCTCACACTCATTGTACTCCAGAATAACAAATGTGCATAGCAAGCACAGAGCAAACATGGAACAAATGTAGATAGCCCAGGAAACCATCTTCATTTGTATCTAACAAGGGACGTAATAGCGCAGGGTGTTGTAGTGGGATGCAAACAATGTTCATGTGGGCAGAAGTGGAACAATGTTCATGTGGGCAGAAGTGGAACAATGTTCATGTGGGCATGAAAGAAGTGGAACAATGTTCAAAAGCCAACATCCAGTCTTCCCTACCTGTGGTCCGGTCTGTTTGATCTGTTCACCCAGCTCCAGACAGGTACGGAAGGAGGCCAGCAGGTTGTCACACAGACAGCTGCTGATGTCACCGTGGCGAAGATGCTCCTCCACATATGATTGGTGCTTAACGCTCTGTCTGACCACAGTGATGTTACTCATTACATTACAGCCATTGCTTGTCAAACATGTATATGTATAACTAAAGTGAGTGGCAATGTGAACGTGGTGGTGCTTACTTGACTATGAATTTCCATGTGTTTGCATGCAGCGCCATGTCCAGGTCGGAGATCACATAGCAGATATCCAGCAGGCTGTGAATGACTGTAATTAAAGAGCAATGGTAAATATTTTCGGATAACTAACCCAACACACATACACACACACACACACCTACCTGTGACAATGTCAGAAACGTCCTCCTCCGTAGCCTGAGTGTCCAGAGAGATGCGATCCAGCAGCTCCATAAGGCCCTTCTGGAGGGAGTAGGCCTCCTTGAAGAGCCCCTGCAGCAGGTCCGCCACCAGGGACAGGCGGCCACAGTACACCTCCTCACTCTCCTAGGAACGAATCAATCAATTCAGTCAGACTTCATTCATATTCCCTGTCATTTAGAAAACAGCTTGGATTCTGCGAATATGCTTTGGAGGCTAAATGATGATTGACCAGGTTATTTACAGATGGAATAGATTAGTGATTAATGATGCAGTACAACATTCAACAGGGTTCCCACATGTTTACCAACATTATTGAACAGAAAACACAGACCAGCTGAAATATTACAACGGCAAAATAAAGAGGCAGTTGCATGTGAACATAAATAACGAATAGCCTACAATAGGCGTAGACCTAGGCTATAATAAAACACGTATCTTATTCTTAAATAAATGAGAATACAATGTGCATGTAATGTAAATAAAATAATGGACAACAGGATAATCAAAAAGAAATCATGTAGGACTTTGTCGGATAGGCTATAGGCCTAATGGCATTAAAGGATATGCAATACTGAACTTGAACAAAATAATTAGGATGGCATACAATAGCTGATAGCATGAAATGAAGAAGCTGATTTTAACTAACCCACCCGCAAATCACCTGCAAATTATAAATACTGGAAAAAGGCTGATCCGCAACCACCTACACCCGCGGTTATAGTCGGGTCACGCGGGGCCAATTACTCAATCCGTGCATCTCTACTCTGTATACAGTAGACTCAGATTACTACATTTCATATTCCGTGCCATATTTTTGCTACACCACCTATCCTAGGCCAACTTTGAGCCCTCAGAAATAGGGAGTTTTTCAGAAACCAACACAGGGTTTGGGGCTCCTCCCCCTCCCCCTTTCAAAGACCTCACCTCAAAAACATTCTGTTAATTCCAAACCATTTCCAGACCTGGAAAACTTTTTCTAATTTCATAACTTTTCCAGGAATTTCATGACTGCGGGAACCCTGATTCAATTATGCATCATTTAACCAGCATCAATCTCTGTGGTGCAAGGTATGAGGTGAGGTTGTAATATTTATCTTGTTCATGTTACCTTACAGTGTTGGAAGGTGTGCTTTAGGACCTTGAGGATGCAAGAGGGTAAAGAGCGGATGGCGTCCAGGTCTGGCGCTTCCTCAAACGAGCAGACATGACGAACACAAGCACACATCGCTTCTAGGATCTGTACTGTTGCCTGGCAAGGAAAATAGAAAATGTCTTTCCTATATTTCTCATTTTCAGATATTCTTCAATACTGTTTTAGAAAACATTTATAAAAAAAATGTAAACAAATATTTCACGAGTTATGGCAGAGTGCTGCAGTAGATTCCTGCTAGATGACATCGTGGTTGGACAAACCTGGGGGAGGTTTAGACAACCAATCAAAACAAATGCACCTATTTGATGGGCACTTTTCATAGCAGGAGTACACTTCTATCCAAATAAGTGGACAGTGAATTGGTACAGCAAAAGTTCTAGTTGGTTAGAGCCAGTGTGCCAGGTTAATTTCAACCAGGATCAATAGCCACCAAGCCAAGAAAGTAGATAGCTTGCTGTGAACCTAACATGAATATAGATACACAGATTTTTATTGTGTTTTGTTGGACCGAAGAGTGACCTTGTATGACTGAAAAGTTATGATTATGTTGTACAAAAGTTACCACCAGTGAATAGAAACTATATAACGAGTTGGTACATTTGGGATTTTCCTTTGAAATCATTTGCTGATACTCGTTTCTTCTTCTGTACTGAAACACATAAGATACAAGTGTGTAGGTAATAGCCTGAGCACCTGTAGGATGTTTCTCAGTAAGATACGCAGCTCTGTGTTTTGACTGGACAGCCCTCCAACTTGGTTTGAGATCTCCTTCATCAAGTTGTCAAACATGGCGACGGCCTGCAAACAAAGACAGCATGTGTGTAGGATATAGTTATTAACAGTTCATGTAAATGTAAACAGACAGGAAACATGACAGAGCCTCCTGTTCTTATCTCTATGTCATTGGTGCAATCCCTTGTAAACAGAGTAAACCTTAGTCAAGTGGTTAGACATTTTTCCAACTGTGGACACATAACACTGATGTAATCAGATGATATTCACCTTAGGCAAGACTTTTGAGAAGCACTCTTCCAATTCCTTTAAACCAATGTGAGGGAGGAACATGTCTGTGATGATTTTCAGGATACCTGAATGGACAGTTGCTATTAATCCTCTGAGTTGTGGGTAAAATCATTGTTGAAGATGAACAAGCGGCTTACAAATTAAATGAATGCACTTACGAATATGCTCATCCCAACTCTCAGACTTGTCATGCAGAGAGTAAAAATGGTCAAGGAAGACCTAAAAGGTTACAATCTTTTTGACATGTTAGTATTGATTGAGAACTTGTGTACTGTGTTACATTACAAGCATTTGTGAGACTCACAGAATAATTGCATTTTGGGATATGTGTTTCACAGTACACATTCAGGGTTTCCAGCTCCACAAAGTAAAACTTGAAATTTGATTTAGTCTATGCTTGGGTTCAACTGTGATGTCTTAATTGTCTTCTTTTGGACCACACAATTCAAATATGATCTCAACACCCACAACAGTCAAACCTGCTGTCAGAGTACAGCTAAACATGAGAGGATATGGTAAGTTTAGGCAGGACGGATCTGAGCTCTTTGCGACATGTTTCCTGACTCCAGTGTACCACCTCTTCCAGAAGAGTAGTCTGCGACATATTGGGAGGCAGGGCTGGTCAGATGAGCTGCGCAAACAATGAACATTAGTGAAATCAATTCCAAATGTGACAAGAGTAAGTAAGAGTGAGAGTTTGCTATATAGTGTAAATTGTTTTGGCATAGACTAGTGATAGTAATCTAAGCAGGGTAAATATTAGCCAACAAAAGTATAACTATTACTTGCCATAAAAGCGATGTTTTCCTGTATTCCGTAGTTTAGTTTCTTCTATAACTCTGTTTTGTAGTTACCATTGTATACGGTATTTATGACAAAAAACAATGTAAACATGCAAAGAAAAGCACGATTGTGGTGCATAGTTTATGTACAACGTTTACCAGCCGCATATTCCAGTGGTCGGAACGCGCGCTGTTTTTCGCGGAAGTGACGTTTGGCAAATGCTTGTACTCTGGTTGGCTACAACTATTAAAGCTACCGCAGAGAGCTCTTATCATGACACGTAATGACATGTAAAATATTTGATTGAATGCTATCATTTTTATTATATGCTATAATAAAAAGTATTTTGTAAACAAAACAGACAGGTTTGATTAGTTATTGATTAGAAAGCTATACACATTACTAAATTATACATTGGAGAATCACTTATTATTCTTTGTGTTTAACAATGTTTGTTTTCTGAGGCTTAAAAAGAGTAATAGGCCTACATATAATATCATAAAAAAATGGAAAGAACCTGCCTTGGGAATGTTTAATCAAATCATTACAGAACAGGCTGGAATATGAATTTAGAAGTCTGGAAATCCTATTGGCTCTCGTCGTGGCGACTTCATGTGGCCATGTGTATAAAGGCCATTGTTGGAAGGATAAGGTCTTTATGGAGTGGACGTAAACCACCTCCCAGTCTCTTTCCTTTGTTCCCGGCAGAGGTCTGAGTGACTAACTAGGAAACTCTATAATCAATTGGACACTGTCCCTGCAGATTTAACTTTGGCATCTATATGGCCGCTTCTGAGAATCAATATAAAGCCATATAATAATAATGATATATATGACATTTTGTGGATGTTATTAGCCAAAATGATTTACAATAATGTGCAAAAATACATTTCCTGGCATGAGTGGCACCAGTAGGCATCAAACCCCTAACCCTGCCTGTCATAATGCCTTGCTCTGCCAGTTGAGCTACACAGGACAGAATTTTCATTCCAATTTCAAGTTATATTTAGTATTTATTTAATCTGTAATTACGTAATGAAAAACCTGAAGTGTAAATGTTGCTAAATTAATCATAAATATAATCATATTTTTATTGAGTGAGGGATTAAGGGGATAGTTATACACAGATTGTATCATAATCTATAACTGTCTACAGGGAAATTCTCTTCACATTTGACCCCCTTCACAGAGGGTGTTAAAGTGATGCCAAAGTTACAAATGACATGCTTCTAGATCATTCTAGCATGGTGCATACGCTTTAATGAAATAGAGACTCTCTAACTTAAAGTGCTTTACTTCGAATGCAGAGGGGGTACATTTAGTTATTTATTTATTTATAAATAATAAGATGTGACCATGGGAAAATAAATCAAGTTCTTATAAGGTAACAGTATTTCTGAGTCACCTTATCACTAAATGTATATGTATTTGTCTTAGCTCTTGTTCATTTGGTTCACTTATTTGTCTTAGCTGTTGTTTATTTGATTCTCTTATTTGTCTCATTTGTTTAAGATAAAGTAGGTTGCTAACTTATTGCACTCTTACCTTAACACTAGTTATGCTCTTAGTTGCTTGTTTAGGAAGGAAATGCACTTACGATTTCTGGTGACTAGTAGTTTTCTTGCCTACCTATGTTGAATGCACTTATTGGAAGTCGCTTTAGATAAAAGCGTCTGCTAAATGACTAATGTAATGTAATATGTTATGTATGCAAATGATACATTTGAAGATCACATTTTTGTGAATGATACATCATATGTCATTTTTCTGACATGAATGTAAAATATTTAGTTAATATCAGTTCACTCGAAAACGAAAAAGGAGGCAGTGCCTAACTGCATTTCTGAGTCATGCTAAACGAGTCATTATATAATGGTTTCTGATCCAATCATGTATTTGAAATGGTTGTAAAACATTGTCTCTGTTCCGTGGAAACTAAACTTTCAAACGGAGGTGGTGATCTGGCACTGTTTATTCTTTTCCTCCAAATCCTGACCCTTATTTCAGAGCCAATGGAAAGGTTACCGAGCAGGAAACATGCTACAGATTTAGTATGGAAGGAAGGAAGATGTCTTTTTTAACCATGGTGGTGTGCTATTGAAGGTCAAGGTGAAGCTTTCCATTTGTCTCTGCTAATTATGCTAACATTGTTCCAGCATGCTTCAAAACCACTACTACATGAATAAGACTTTTGATTTTCAAGAACAGCAATAAAAGGTAATAGGTAAAAGTTAGGATACATAACATATCATAACTGCAAGAAAATACTGAAATGAAAGTGATCCCTATCCCTACTGAAATGAAAGTGATACCTATCCCTAATCCCTATCACTAAAGGAGCTGTAAATGTTTATGTTTTCTTTATTGTAATGGCTGTATGATCAGTGCTCTGTAGGCGGTCAATCATGCTTTTTCCTAATAAGCAAATGGTGAGGAAGTTATAATTACATTTGCAGTACTTGCAGGCCTAAGTAAACACACAAAAATCTCACTTTCTATTTGGTAGCATATCTGATTAACCCTAATTGGTTACAATTCAGGGACTCCATGCAATATTTAAATAAAAGTATGATTCCATGCAATATTTAAATAAAAGTATTCAATAATCAAGCTTACAAATTGCTTTGCAGTATTGCAGTATGTAGCTTTTGGGGAACTATTTGAATTGACCGGATCCCTACAACTTTTTAAACATTCACAACGAGGCCAAATGTAAAATGATCATGGTTAAGCCTTTTTCATATCTATTGAACATGTATTCTTCTTGGCCATTTTGTTACGCAATTTGTAATCAAACTGCTTTCAACTTTATCATTTGATTCCACATCCGTGGAATTGCCAGAGAAGTTAGTCAGAGAAAGTCCCTTTCATGTATTTTCTTGTTTTGTTTTTCTTATCAAATGGCAGCTTTCCCTCAAAGTAACAGGATATGTTTTTTGATACTATCTCACGCAACCCTTCCTGTGTGGATTTTCTGCTTGGCTTATAGCCTGATTCTTTGACTAAATAACCACACCACAGAGTTGCGGGCAAGTAGCCTAAACGTAACACATAGCAATTAGATGATGCTATTCTTCTGCTGAGAAATGAGACAATACATGTTTGTAGATTTACAAACAGATGTATGCCTAATAACTTGTTAGGCCTATATATATATATATATATATAAATAAAGAATAATACAGAAACAAAAGGCCAATTATTTTATTAATTTACAGTGTAGGCTACAGGTCAGAAAGGCTTGTGCATGCCACTGTAATAATTGCAAGTTGCAGAAAACGTGTGCCAACAGTTCTGACAACATCTGTATACATTAAGAATAAGATAACAAGAATATAACAAGAATTACTTGTCTATCCGTCTATTTCTTGTCATCAGACCAGGTGACTTCATAGTCACTGAAGACGGTCTTCAGCATCACTACGGACACAGAATGATCTGCTTTTCCAAAAGCCTAAAAAGGGTAAAAAATAATAATAATAATAATAAAAAAAGCGATTGCAATTATCAACTGAAACCACGCCCACTTAAAGTTATTGTGAGCCCGTGTGCATACAATGATTAAATACATTAACTAAATGGTCGTCTACTACTTCGTGTTTCCCTTTTTCTCCAGCCATGACTTACAGTTGATTCTCCAAACACTCTGAGTTTTCTGTCTGTGCTGTTGTGCTCCATCTTCCCTCCGCCAAGACACTGACACTCCAATCCCAAGGAGTCCATCGCTGGACTGACCTTCTCAAATATGTGATCTGAAATCAGATAACACCACCGAGGTAAAGTTAGAAAGTTATTAGTTAATACAGGCCAACAAGACACTGGCGAATTCAGAAGCGAAGTGCTGAAATCGTCGATCCGGTTTAGAGATAAACCAAGACGTGAAGTGAAACATAAACTGTCCTTTGGCGGCGTTTCAGTGAGCAACGCAGCATGCCTGCAACAGTGAACGACTTACTGTGATATTCTGCACTTTTTGTGCCTCTTATTATATCTTTATGTATGTCTCCACCTTTTACCTTTACTCTTAATAATATATATTTAAAAGTTCCTTCTGGATCTATCTCTACATTGGGTATTTTTGCCAAAGCTTCTGCCATTGCGACTGCTGCGATTAGCAGTGCCACACTCGACGGATACCGTATATGGACCATTCAGTCTGCTGTCTACTTAAAGAGACAGCCTATTGACACTTAAAGTGTATTTTTTCTACTTAAAGAGACAGCCTATTGACACTTAAAGTGTATTTTTTCAATGATGAAATAAACGATCTACTTTATACGGCGCTATTATAGTAGTCATATAAGGTAGAGCTATAGTGGCAAATAACATATTGTTGTGTGACTCTGGGTCAGTCAGACAGGAAGGATATCATTACGGGCAGCCGGCAGGCGCCTCAATTTCTGTCTCTGACTTTCTCAGTCACACTTTCCCGCTTCCCTGAACCCCCTATAAAAATACCTAACTGTGTTTGATGCTATTGTAAGCAAATACATATGTTTCTTTCTTCTTGTACTGAGTACATCTTTTAACACCAGATATCCTTTTGTTGTCCTTGTGTTTGCAGAATGCAAGAGCGATGGTCCATATTTCTCCAAATGGCTGCACTAGATTGACATTATTATTTATTAGAGAGGCTAAACTGACACATTTGGCATTTTCCCAGCGGGACATTTCTGATCACATTTTCCCAAGTTGAAAGAGCAAATATGAGACATGAACAGAGCTATTTATTCCACCATTAACTTTAGTGTATTTTCTTGCTCACATTCTATTTTCATTGCCATGTCATGTTGTGGTAAGCACATTCCTATCACTATTGAAATTGACCTTGACCCTGATCACCATGTTGAGACAGGGAGTCACTTTACTGGACCACCCGTTTCTAACATTATCACTCGATTTAATGGAAATGGGTGACCGGACGGTCACCCATTTCCGGAGGGAGTTAAAAGAAAGTGAGAGGGTGGGGGGATTTCCAGTGAAGTAAAGTCCAGCATCCTGGTGGATTCCCGGAACAACCGGATCACCGGAGTGCATATAAACACTCTCAAGAGTCGAGCAGGCAGAATCCTCTTCCCTGAGAGTCCAGAGAGTTAGACTACCTGTATTTATATATTATAGAAGCAAACTGCAAGCTATCATACACACAGAAAATGGTGAGTGTGAAACCCTCTAATCCAAATGTTTTTTTGGGGTTTTGTCTTTAATTGATCATTTTCTTTTTTTGTGCATGTACCTTGACTACATGTCTGTGCTTTTGTTTGGAGTTTTTCCACACTCAAAGCAATTTTTTGTTTAAAAGTTTTGTTTTAATTTTTTCGTTTTGCAGAAGTCTTCCTTTGCCTCAAACCAAGCCAGTGGATCTGAACTCTTAACCTCATGGATCATCTATGTTCACCTAAGTAAGCCGAATATTGTCTGGAGCAAGTCAATACTTTACCATAAGATGTTTACTTAAATCTAATAATGACCATTGCTTTGTCTTTCCCCCAAGTGTTGTGCATGTGGACGGGCGGCGTTGTGGGCTGGTCCTACTTCTACTCGGACACCACCATGGACTGGAGATCGGCCAGAGGCTGGTGTCAGGATCACTACACGGACATGGTGGCCATCCAGAACCAGGAGGAGATCGCACACCTCAACACTTGGCTGCCCAGGAAGCCCACCTACTACTGGATAGGGATCCGCAAGGTCGACAGCGTGTGGACCTGGGTGGGCACCAACAAGAGCCTCACGGAGGAGGCCACCAACTGGGCAACGGGGGAACCCAACAATGGCAAGGACGGCCAGGCGGACGGGGTAAACGAGGACTGCGTGGAGATGTACATCCAGCGGGAAAGCCAGGCAGGAAAGTGGAACGACGAGAGGTGTGGCAAGCCCAAGACGGCCCTGTGCTACGCAGGTGAGCAACGCTCGTCGGTTGCATTCATTCAACCTTTAACCTTTAGTTAATCTCAAAGGAGGAGTCCTCGTTTACACTTGGACTTGGATAGATTTTGTGCAAGTTAATTATTTTAACATTTTAACATATATTGCCCCTTGCTTTTCCACCCCAGCTGCCTGTAAGAATGACTCCTGCATCCACGGGGAGTGTGTGGAGACGATCAACAGCCACATGTGCCAGTGCTCTAAGGGCTTCTACGGAGACAAGTGTGAGCACGGTAAGACAACGACACATTGGTCAAGTCACGGTCACGCTCAGAGCACGTCGAGTCTAAGCATCTTGTTTTATTTTAGTTGTGCAGTGCGATCCAGACGAGGTGGTGGCTCCTGCAAAAGCCAGTGTCAGCTGTTCCCATGCATATGGCAGTTACGCGTACGGCTCCCTGTGCAACTTCTCCTGCGAGAAAGGATACAGGCTCAACCACGCAAATCCCATGAGATGCACTGCGGCAGGCTCCTGGTCAGAATCCCCGACATGTGAACGTAAGTGAGGCGAGAATACGAAAAATCCACAATCATCACTTAAAGGTCATACATTTTCACATCAAATCATTGTATTTTAACGTCTATTGTCTTACAGTGGTTCCGTGTGAAGAGCTGTCCCAACCAAGACACGGCACCTTAGAGTGTGAACACCCACTCAGGAATTCCTCCTACATGTCTTCCTGTGTGTTTTCCTGTGAGGAGGGCTACGACATGCTCCGTTCCCGCTCAGACATCCTCCTTTGTGGAGCCTCTGGGAATTGGAATGACTCTGTGCCAATTTGTGCTGGTATGCACCCATTTCCTTTTCCTTTCTTTTTTACTTCTTGCACTGTTATAGGAATACAATGGCATTAGAAATGACAGATTCTGAGGAAATGTGCTGATGTCCCTTATGATTTGCAGCTGTCCAGTGCCCTGTGCTCACGGAGATAGACAACATGGCCGTCCAGTGTGAGGGGGACACGGGGGATCGGTTCAGTTACGGCAGCAGCTGTAGCTTCACATGCTCCCGGGGCTACCGCATGCGGGGCGCACACACAACCACATGCACGGCAACGGCGGCGTGGAGCGAAGCGGTACCTAGTTGTGAACGTGAGCGCATACCCACTAATTATCTATCAACCATCATAAAGGAAAGGTTGACTGTATACATTAAGAAATGTTACGTGTGTAATGTGTCTTTTATTAAACTTTTTGTTGCTCTTTTGTTGCTTTTTCTGTTTCTACAGGTGTCACCTGTTCAATACCAGAAGGTGATGCGCTCATCCAGTGCAGTGTCCCCCTGGACAGACTGCAGCCCGGCTCTACCTGCAGCTTCACCTGCAACGCAGGCTTTGAGCTCCAGTGGGCACCTGTGATTCAGTGTACTGAAGATGGAACATGGAACGCAAGCGTGCCCACTTGCAAAGGTAAAAAAAAAAATACAAAAAAACAAGCATACATATAGCATGCTTTTTTTGATCCACTTTCACTGCACAGAGCTGCCGAGTATAATTATCTCATGTTTACTTTTTCTTTGTTTGTTTCTTGGTTTTTAGTGGTTATTTGTGATCTAGGCGAGGTGCACCCTGCTCCTGAACAACACTCCATTGTCAGGTGCTCCCACACGCACAGCAGTTTCGCATACGGTACAGTGTGCGAGTACTCGTGTGAAGAAGGATACCAGCTTAGCGACCTAGCCCAGAATATCATGGAATGCACTGCCGCAGGGACCTGGTCACAACAACCTCCTATCTGTGAACGTAAGTTGGTGGAACTATAGAAACTCCACAGGAAAATAAATATATGTTTTTTATAATGATGTGGATGGGCTTTATACTGACATTTCATCTGCATTCTTACTTTCAGTGGTGCAGTGCTCTCCTCCCGTGGCTCCAGAGTGGGGTCAGATAAACTGTCAGCTGGCCCTCTCTGTGACGGCGCCACCGTCTTCCTACCCGCAAGGCTCTGTCTGCACCTTCACTTGTAATGACGGCTATGACCACCAGGGGCCGCAGACTGCCAAGTGCACACAGTCAGGCCAGTGGAGCTCCCCACCGCCTACCTGCACAGGTAATGATGCCAATGGATTGACATAGAAATTTTTTTTAGTATGGATTCATTTGAACTTTCTTAAACCAAGCTTTTGTTTTCTAATTGTATAATAAAAAACAATCTCTCTGTCTCATGCTACAGCGATCAGATGCCCCGTGCTCGATGCTCCGGTCCACGGCGCTTTAAACTGCACACACTCAGACCCGACACACGCCTCACAGTGTTCCTTCACCTGTAACCAAGGCTACACCTTACACGGACACCAGGTCGCCACCTGCGGTCTCCATGGCAACTGGACAGCAGAGACACCCGTTTGCCAAGGTATTGGGGGGAAAACAAAAATACCTGGTGGGCTGAACATTTTTGTGATGGTGGAAAAAGTTAAAAGGTCAAATTAGGACAAAGAAAATAACAGAATTGTTTTTCCCACAGCTGTCCCTCAGCCCCTCCTGAGTCCCACCATGATGGGGTTAGCCGCGGGGGGCGCCGTGTCCTTGTCCGGTCTCTCTCTGGCTGTCTGGCTACTGAAACGATTCAGGAATCTGAAAGGAAGGAAGTTCTCTCTTGCCAGGTAGTTAACTGTAACAACAGTGGTACATTGAACCGATGTAAAGTTATTTTATTGTATTGTTTTTTAAACTTTGTTCTTTTTCCTGCAGCAATTCAGATGCAGAAGACCCACCACAGCATTACAAAAACAGTATCGACAGCCTCATCTAGACTACGGACCGTAGCAGGTAAACTGGATTCTGTTTCTATTTCATGTCTAATCGTGTCTTATCATGGGAAGAAAATGTTTTTCTTTTTTTAAATATTCAAATGTTTTATATTTAGGTTGAATTTACTTTTTTTTACTTTTCCAGGTGGTCCATTGAGTCATATGGAGACATCAGTAGCCACTGACATCAAGCTTATGTAATATTTATTTTACGCTGGTTAAAATAACTATTGATAATTCCCATTTTAAGTTATGTTAACTTTCATGAATGACACTATAAATTAAATGTTTTTTCTGTAGCATAGTTTTAATGCTGACCTGTGTGTTAGTGTTGGTATATGCTATCTATGCATATCTTTCTCCCAAAGGGAGATGTATTTTGAACATATTGTCCAACTATGCTGGGAAGATGTTTGCTACTGGATTCATTAAGTTTTGTACATAGTTTTTGTGTATTCTACCATGAAATGAGATATTTTCTATATTTCCATGTCAACAAAGAACTGTGAAAGTATGTTTTACATGTTTAAATATCCCATCTAACTAAAATAAACTATTTATTGTATAGTTGGCTATTGCTTGTGGAATATTAATTATTTGTTTGTGTAAAACCTTTTGTTATTGTATTTTTTAAGTGAAACAAACAAAATAAAATAAACTATTTTAACTAATCAACAATCTGTTTTTCTTTTTAATACCCTCTATTTATCATAACTTCAACTTGTGGCTTCATTCATGTGTTCAAAAAACAACAGCTTTATTTTTTTAAATGACCTCACACACAGTAGTACCACACACAATTCCAGAGCTGCTAGCCCATTCGACTAACATCAACATTTGTCTTGGCCTGGTAGGACATAGAAATGGGTTGATGAGACAACTTTCTGTAGGATTGCATAGGTTCTGGGTTATTTCCATACACTGATCCATGTCATGTGTCACCCAGTCTCACCCTCGTTCCAGAGGTCAAGCCACATTCAATGTGGTTATATAACTGGAACATCAGCAATATGTGAATATTACACCTTTTTTTTTTACATTGCCATTGTTTGTTTCAATGTATTTAGAGTCTCTAAACCGTAGTTAAGAATAGCTCTGGTGTCTTGAGTTTTCACCAATTAGCACGGGACGTTTTGGCCATAAGTTATGTGTGGACATACCAGGTAGCCAAGAATCGACTCTTCAGTAAATATTTTGTAATGGAATCGATAGCTCTGCCTATTAGGGAATCAATAAAGCTTGTATTTTCAAGTTGAATGGAGTGATGTGTAAACTCTAATCAAATACATTGAAGAAGACTTGTGCACAAATACAGGCAAAGATCTTGAAGCCCACTTTAATTTTATTACACCAATTCATAATTGGGTTGTCTTTCCTCCCCAGGGTTGCTAGTTTGATTATCCTCCTCACACCTCAACATAGTTTTCTCAAGGTGTCCTTGAGCAAGCTATCCTGACTGTTCCAACAAGCTGGTTGTTTTCTTCACCTCAGTGTGTGAGTACTTGAACATGAGACATTGTGAAGCAACCGCAAAGCATTTTTAAGGGCCTGCAGAGGCTACTTGTGATACCATATGTATATTACGTGTGTATACATATACATAAATGCAGACTATAAATGCTTATTATCATATTGTAAAATCTCATTTACCTGAAATACTGTGGGTCAGCTTTACTGGAAGTTTTGCTATTTATACCCCATCACTCAGCAAGCCCATTCACTCTTATGTTTACTTCAGCAATGTTGTGTCCGGAGAGCTGTATAAATATCAATGCCTGACACCCACACCCCACATCTGCAATTCAGTGCAGTGCTACATACAAGCATTCAGAATAAGGTAAGATATAATACGGTAAGAAAAAGTTCTTCTATATTAGTACAAATATTTAAAGTTTAAGATTAGTAAAAAAAATCGTTTTATTTATACCGCTTTCTACCCAATTTCTAAGACTGTCAATGTTGATTCATGACTTGCGCTAATTTCTGATCATGACATTGTTGCACAGAGAGCAGAGGTCCAAGTGTGTGGGAAGGCTCTTGTGGTTACGAAGCACTATGAAGTGCATATTGATTCTCTTCATGTGTAAGTATAACCCCTTTACAAGTTCACTTTATGAATATATTTATAAAATATGGACTGGACCAGTCTGCCAGATTATGTCCGTCAAACTGTCAAACAGTTTTGTTATTGTGCTACTCTCAAAATTCATACACTTGGGAAATGCTTAAAACTAAATGTCACAATATTTATATTAGCAATTTGATAATTGATTGATGGTTCCATGTAACAAATTATTTAAAAAAATATATATAAAAAAGATTTTAAAAACTACATTCTAACTATGCATTATTGTAAATGTGTGATTTTCTTGTAATACCTTTCCATGTGGTCAACAGGTTACCTGGCTGGCCGTGCCCATGGGTGGATGTATTACACCTTCGCAGAGCCCATGAACTGGACCCAAGCCAGGCAGTTCTGTCAGGCCAATTACACAGACATGGTGGCCATCCAAAGTCAGAGGGAGAATGACCATCTGGTCTCTCTGCTGCCCAACAGAACGGCAAGTCCGTACTACTGGATAGGAATCACGAAAAGCCACAAAAGCGACCTGTGGACCTGGGTGGGAAACAACAGCACATGGGTCGGTAATCATTCGTGGGCCACCGATGAGCCCAACAACAACCACAGCACTGAGTTCTGTGTGGAGATCTACGTCAACCACAACAAGGACAAAAGAGGAAAGTGGAACGACGAGAAGTGCAGTAATTTGAAGTACCCGGTTTGTTACCAAGGTGAGACGTGTGCTTTTGTAATTTTGGATTTAGGAAATAGGATCAGCTTGTCGATAATAGTATTGGCTTCATCATCACATGATGAATTAACCTGTTTCATTAATGTCAAATGAGCAAAGGTTTGCTGTTATATGAATTCAGATTAAATGGATGAACCCTCCATTAATATGAGATATTCCTCTATCCTACCCTTTCCTGTGCAGCTCAGTGCAATCAGACATCGTGCAACGGAGGGAGATGTCGTGAAACCATCAATGACATCATCTGCCTTTGTGAGCCTGGCTTTGGAGGGGACAGGTGCCAAACAGGTAAGAATAGAGCTATTAATAATAGAGCTATTTAATAGTTTATTTAATATCGCTGTGGCAGTTTGCCCCTGCCACATGCCATCTACTGTGGCTTTCCAGGGCTTCTCCAAGAGCAGGACACAGGCAGTTCATGAGTAAACCAGTTTATTGTTATTTTGTGGTAGTCTGAACAACAGAGAAGGTGGTACATGCTGGAGCTCCTCCTGAGTGTGTTTGCTGGTGGCTGGTTTAACCTGTGGGCCTGATTGGCCAATGCCCCACAGGTGTGCAGCCTCACCCAGTCCCAGAGTCTAATCAGTCTAACTCCGACCAGGTGAGGCTGCTTAAACCAGCCACCAACAACACACACTCCACAATCGCATGACATCATTTACATCTCTTGTATTCTGATTGTTGCTTCTAATGACATGCCAATGACAATGATTTGATCGATTTTTAGAAATGGGCCATGAATATATAATGATCAGGCAAAAATAACTTAAAAAACATACAATTGTCAAGGTAAGGTATTGCTACAGGAGCGATTGTCCCATACATTCTGTCCTTCCTTCCTGTATGTCCTGGCAGATATAAACTGCTAGGAAACGTCAAGGGTCAAGTGTGAGTCTTAATGCCTGTGAGATGGCAAAGATCTTGTTGTACTTAGCAGTCTCAAGATATAGTATGCTATTAATTCTGCATGACGTCTCTGACCGTCTTCAGTGACCCATATCATGGCACCTCTTCCGAGCAAAAACAGTTTAGGTGGAGTTTGACCTTTGACCTTCTCACTGCAGATATATGGTATGTTTATACATATATATGAGTTTAAAGGGCTCCTTGTTGAGGAGTGCATATGTTAGCATGTTTCCAATGCGTTTCAATTGTTTTCACGTTGCCCTCGCATGCCACGCCATCTGCTTCCTGGATTTCCTGGGGTCAGACTGAAGCGCACCAATCTTCCTTAAACATCAACGTTAACAGCGGGTTAGGGAGATAGTGTCTTCACGCCATCAACGGGCAAGCAACCACGGGAAACCCTTGATCTCCTTGATCCACACACACAACACTATAGCTATGATGTTATATCATCTTTATCTTATGTACATTATTTTATGTGATGTATTATGTGCTTGTTATATTACAAGAAACACCTGTGAAGAAAAATAAAATCTCAGGCTTTCTCATCTCATGTTTTTATAAAATTTTTCATATTGTGCTCTAATTTTATTGTGAATTTAGATTTTATTGTTTGCTGAATTCTAGCGTACGGATCGTTGTGTGCTCTATAATTGAATGTGACTTGATTTGACTTGAATGTGTTTGTACCTCCTCCAGTGGTAGGATGCCCCCCTCCCTCCCAAACCCTGTATGGACATCTGAACTGCTCTGACCAGAGCCACGTGTTAAACTCTACCTGCCGTGTTGGCTGCTCCTGTGGCTTCTTCCTGCTGAGGTCAGCCGAGGTCACCTGTAGCAGTGATGGAAAGTGGCATGGGCCGAGGCCCATCTGTACAGGTAAATGATGTTCCATTATAATGTGTGTCCTCAGAGACAGGTGACTATAGGTGACTAGGTGACCACTGTGTTTAAATGACAGATTGTAACTTCTGATATTTGGGAGCTTGTGAAGCCTTATATGGACCCCTGTAAACCGATCGAGAAATTCTCTGTCATCGTCTTTAGTTTCTCCTATTTGTAGCCATGTTTTCAATATGTAATAATTATAATGTTCAATCTATTTGCATTTGTATCTGCATTCTGTGAGTGTTTAAACTTTTACGTTGGATTTAGCGACCCAACTAGATTAGTTTCAGAAAATAAATAAAGAGTTGACTTCTGATTATCAACAGAAATATATTCTATTTTTCAGACTATAAACATGCTTTAATGGCTCTAGCTGGTTGTGGGGCCTTCGGCATCATATGTTGCATCTGTTTTTGGGCTATGAAGTGCAGAAAAAGTAAGTATCATCGACTTCAATGTTTCAAAATCCCAAATGCAATGTTTTCGCAACAGACATAAAATCATGTGTTTGTTCTTCTGTCACCAGGAAAGAAACGTACCCAACTAAGGTCAGTGTTGAAATCTCACATTTAACGGCTCCACCCTTATTTAGTGCATTACTTGATATTTTCATTCCCTTTGTATCCATATAGCGAAACTAATCTATAGCTGAAGTTCGTAGTTCAACTCATTTAATTTTAACCTGCACTACTTTTTCACTGCAGCTATAACCTGTGTATACCTGTGTATTCTTCATAGGGGACCTGAAGAAGAGATAGGTTCAGCCAATGAGGCTCATAGCTGAAGGAGGAAGGACACATTCTTCAAACATAGCACATGGCAGCATGTATCAGTGTGTTACTCTTTAACTCATATTGTGTAAGAAAATGAGTGTAAGAAAAACTATGTAAATCTGAATTACTTATCTGGAGATGTATTTCCTGAATAAATGCAGAAGTGTTCAGATGGTACATTGCAAAATGTGTGTGTTCAGTGTATCTGCTGTGGTCCTCATTTGTTAACCAGAGAGAACTGCAGTGTGTGTGTGTGTGTGTGTGTGTGTGTGTGTGTGTGTGAGAGCGAGCCTGTTTGTAGGAGACAGAGATGGATGGTGTGTGATCTGGCGATGTGGAGGGATTCTAGTGCTCTGGTGGTGCGGCTCAGGGGTCTCCCAGTGTAAACAG